>CAUYQV010191387.1:0-109089 GCA_963574575.1 Galagoides demidoff | reverse complement strand
GCTATCCCCCTGGGTAGAGTGCCATGGCATCACAGCTCATAGCAACCTCCAACTCCTGGGCTCAAGCGAGTCTCTTGCCTCCACCTCCCAAGTAGCTGGGACCACAGGCGCCCACCACAACGCCCGGCCATTTTTTGGTTGTAGCCATCATTGTTGTTTGGCGGGCCTGGGCTGGGGATTCGAACCTGCCACCTTGGGTGTACATGGCTGGCGCCTTAGCCGATTGAGCCATAGGCACTGAGCCCAGGACCAAATCTTGTAGTGGTGTAAAGGTTTGGTGTGACTGATGGCTCAGTGACAGTGGGGAGGTCCGACCTTCCTGGGTAATGACTCCTGAAGTTGGGAGTAGAGTCAGGAAATGGTGAACAGAGCAAAGAGATAGTTCCTGGCTGACACCATTTTCTTAGAATCTCCTTATTCTTATTTGAGCACCAGTTATGTACACAGCAATTGGGTTGATTCATACAGAGGGACGGATACGTTGATAGGCTCAGGGTTAACAATGAATGTAGAGCAGGCTCGGTCTTCTTTTCAAGCCAACTTTTTAATTAGGCCCAAAGTTGAATGGACATTTTGTTCTCTTCTCCTTTCCTTTTAATAGTATAGTGAAATTCGATTTATATGTAGGACTATTGTGTTTTTTCTTTAACTTTATTCAAATTTATATGAGGGTACAATTTTTAGGTGACATTGAGCTCACTTTCAGGGTAAGGTTCCATTTGAGAAGAGCCCCTCACCCAGGGGGCGTGTTATACACATTCACCATGGGTATGTTAGGTGAGATCCCGCCTCATGCCCTCCCTCCTCTGCCAAACGTCCTCCTCCCGACCCTCTCCTACTTCCCCCAACCCCGGAACTGGACTATAATAGTGTTTTATTGTTCTTATGAATATGCAGTTGTTTATATACTGATTTCATATCAGTATGGAGTACACTGAATATTTATTTTTCCATTCTTGCAATCCTTTACTAAGAAGAATGTATTTCAACTCCATCGAGGTAAATGTAAAAGATGTAAAGTCTCCATCTTTTTTAATGGCTGAATAATAGTCCATGGTATACATATACCACTGTTTGTTGATCCATTCCTGGGTTGGTGGGCACTTAGGTTGCTTCCACGACTTGGCAATTATGAATTGAGCTGCAGTAAACATTCTGGTGCAAATGTCTTTGTGGTAAAATGATTTTTGCTTTTCTGAGTAGGACTATTTTGGTGGTGAAATGCTAGTTTTAAAAGGTAAAACTAATTTTTAAAGGCTATTTGATGGTTCAGATTTTTATGTAATTCATTGTAATTTTTGATAACTTTTCACATCTTTTTAACATAAAGAAGGGATAAGAAACATCAGTGGTATTCCCTTGCTTCATCTTTCAGAATAGAACATATATTTTTTTCTAGCTGACGGTAAAGGTCAGTTGGCATCATTGCTTTCCCTAACTGCAGCCTCTAACCCGCCAGAGGGTCCGAAACTGGGTATTTGGGCTTCTTATAATTGCCTTTCCTGCAGGCTGTTTAAGTCCAGAGTTTAGTGGTAGATATTTCAGGTCACATCAAAACTACAGACAGATGACCTCCAAGTGAAGGAAACAGCGAGTCTGTGTGTGTCTGAAATGAGGTGGTTTTACAATCACTTTGTGATCATAAGACACATTGGGTTGCTGTCATGTCTTTATTTTGCTGAATGAAACAGGACATGTGCATGGGGGTCACTGAGTTATCTGGCAGCGCAGCCGGTACCTGGCCTGGGTTTCACACCACCCTGAGTTCAGTTCTGGACGGTTCTACCTTCCTAGGCTTCAAGACCGGGGAGCCTGCAGGCAGCAGTCTGGTACCTCAAGGAGGAGAGGGACAGCTGAGCATTGTGTGTGTGTCTGAGTCAAATCACTTTAAATTCGTAATTCAGCCAGGCATAGACACACAAGCATATTGGTAGATGCCTGTGCCTCCTCCTCCACCTTCCATTGCCTGGACTATGCCTGGATGTTTAAAAAGAGGTCCTGATAATACACAAAGCACTCAGAGGTAATCAAGAAAAAACTGGAAGTCAACTTTATTAGGAATCTATCAACTAAAAATCCTTTGACTTTAATCTTTTTTTTTTTTTTTCCTCCAGAACTCTTTCTAATGATATGCCTCCCTTCCAAGATGATATTCCTAAGGAAAACCTTTCCCCGGTCTCCACTTATCCTCAGTCATCTTCATACCCTAATTCAGATCGAGAGTGGTCGCCTAGCCCCAGGTAGGTTGCTGTGTGTATGTGTGGGTCTGAGCGTGTTGACCTGTCCTGGTGCAGAGGCTCTGAAGTCACTTATAGGAAGCTTGTCTAGAAAAACAGTGAAATCAAAAGTGAAACTAATTAGGACCAGAAAAGAATGCAATAGGAGGATTAGGATTAAAAAATAGAACACGGGCAGATCACAGACGTCTAAGTCAGAATCCATCTGCAAATGCAGCTCTTAGCTGTGTGGAAGGGAAACTGAAGGGAAGGCACTTAAGTTACCGGACGCTGATGGTTAATAGGAGAAAACAGGGCCGCAGAGCTCTTGCTTGGTCCTAGGCCCTAAAGTGAAATTTGAAACAGAGACATCATTCAGGGCTGTCCAGACGCTGCCTCCCTCATGTGTCATTCATTCTACTGGAATTCAGGAGCATGTATTTCCCTGAAATGGACTTGCAAGTTTGCAGGCGTCTAGTACATTTATCTGGCCCGCTGGGTGTTTTTGCCGCTGCTGCCTGTCCTGCTTAGCAGCCGACTTGTCCCAGGGCCCGCAGTCCAGCCCTCCTCCAGTGTGAGGGACAGTGAACTGGCCCCCTGTTTAAAAAGTTTGAGGACCCCTGCTTAGAGGTTCCGTATAAACTGGAGGGCCTAGAGCTGCTCAGCTCCCAGAGTGCCTTCCTGCACTGCTCCAACCCCCTCCCCACCCCTGAGGTCTTTAAATCACCAATGCCTATGAGAATATGTGAGCCCCTCTGAGTAGTTTTCCAGAGGAAAATAGTGAATTCTCAGCACTGGTGATAATAATTGGGATGAAATTTGGTTCTTGGGTGGCCCCCAAATCTTAGACACGATAACATGTCTTAGACAAAATCTTAGACATAATTTTTGGTCTCTAAAGGGTCATAGCATTAAAATCTCCTGGTGGCAGGCCATTCATTTCTCAAAAAGCTTGAGAGTGTGGTGATAATGAGGAAGAGCTTGGGAAATACCGGTCTAAATGACAGTGGCAGCCAGAGTTATTCTCAAGGGTAACTTGACAGGATACCCTCTGACAGTGCTCAGTTCTACATAATCTGACTCAGTTATTCTGGATTCATAAAGAAAAACATTAACGACAGATAGATACGGGCAGGGCTATGTTTAAAATGTTTCTTTTAAATTTAAAAACAGCCCCGTTTGTCTGTCTTTAATGTTTTTTTAAAGTGAATCAAAATAATAACCGAGCCAGATTGTGTGGACCTGACCAAATGGAATTACCAATTAGGGTACAGAGATACAGTTCTGTACTCAGAATTCCACATTTTCTTTAAAGAGAGTTGACAGCACAGATAATCAAACCTTGGGATTATGTGGTTTGAATAAGCACTAAAGCGTGATCAAAGACAGACCGAATCTTTTACAGGCACGTGGATGAAATAGAAAGGGAAATAGCTCTTTCGACAGCTTCCTGTTTCTGTTGCTCAGATAATTGGTGTTGATTTCTTAGCAATTTCAGCGGACTGTCCTCTGTCCTCTGACTGTTGTCAGATGCCTGAGTATTTCTGTTTTCTTACAAATGTCATTGTTGAGAGTAGTTAAATAATTTATATGAAATCCCACAGAATCTAATTGACCTATGACTTTTTTTTCCTTTCTTTTAATGTGTATGTGGTGTCCAGTAACCTGGTAGATTGCAAAAGGACTCCCCCCCACCTTGCGGTCGCGGCCGAGGGAGGCCTGTCTAGTTCTTGTCCTCCACAATCCTCCTACTTCCATTCTTCGGAAAGGTAGCTGAGTTATTTTCCCCACTCACTTGAATAACGTATTCAATAATGAAAATTCTGATCTAACTCTTCTAAGTCTCTTTTATCATTAACCCAATTACTTCTGGAGAACATTCCTATACAAAGTGAAAAATTTGACCTAACTCTTACCATCTACTTCACCCACTAACCAAATTACTCATGAAGACAAGCCGTAGAGAACATTATTTTCCTTTCGTCTTAACACTCGTAGATTATTCGATTTTTTTTTAAAGTCCTGAATTTGATTCTCTGGAAATTGTGTTTGAGTCTATCATTCTGCCTAACTCTATGGAGCGCTTTAAAAATAGAATAACAAAATAGAGATTGGGAATGCAATCTCCCGTATCTAGGGTTGTTTGACAAATAAGTTCACGAGATATTTTTGGATACTTCTGTAGTGTAAGTCATTTACTATAAATATTTAAATAGCTCCTTAGGCTGTCTGAACAATGGAGTGAGATATTGTCCACAGAATTTCTAAAAGAGAATTTTGGAGAGTAGTAGTCGGGATCTCAGCTTTAGGGACACAGGTTTGGTTTTCATCTGATGCTGTTACCTGAGGTTTTTGCCTTAGGTTTTAACCTGCCTACATTGTAGCTGTCAGTAGTTTACTTTACAAACCCTAGCCAATGAAGTGATGATCAACGCCTAAGTGGAAAATGTTTTTCTTTTTGATTAAAGAAGGGTGTGCTTCATTCAGTGTCACATGTGCAAAAGAAAGGCCATTTTAAAATGAGAACGAAGTTATAATAAACAATTAGCTAATTTGCCTTTTTGGAACTGGCACAATTACTGACCACTATTATTAGGCTAATTAATACCTTATTTATAAAAATCAGTGACCTTGTAAGCTTACTTTTTAAACAACCCTTGATTTTAAAAGTCAAATTACTTGATAGTAGGGCATTTTTGGAATCAAGTTTCTGGTAAGTCACGCTCAGCGTGGGGACCCATTTTCTCAGGTCATCCTCAGTCTGTCTGAATTGTCAGTGACCAAGGGCAGAAAGTCCATGTGTATTTGTGTACAGAATCCTTTAGAGAAAGCGGGCTGTGGACAGCAACTGTGGTGGTGGCGTATTTCGTGCGAGAGGCAGGACTTCTAGCTTTCGACTTTCACACGGGCCTTGCTTCTTTAATCCTGTGCTCTTGTAAACCTGAATGCCTCTGGGGAATCCCTGTGGGCGGGGACTTTTATGAAGGACCCAGAATGTTAGGAATCTCAGAGTTGGGAGGTGCAGCAGGAGATCTGTGTTCAGCGTTTTCATTCTTTCCGAGCAGAGGTTGGCAAACTACAGCCCAAGGCCAAGTCCAGCCTGTCCCCTGCTTTTGTGAAGTTTTGCTGGAGCACAGCCAGTTGCTTTATATATTGGCTACAGCGGTTTCCATGCCACCACAGCAGAGTTGAGTAGTTGCGACAGAGATTAGATAACTCGCAAAGCCCGAGATATTTCCCACTGGGCCCTTTACAGAAAACGTTTGCTGACCCCTGCTCCACAGCAAGCTCCGTCTAAAGGGCTTTATTTAATTTGTTGTCAGTAGGTAAGATAATTTGTTATTCTAAAGAACTGATAACAAAATATAAGCCATATTTTATCTGATAAAATATGATAGCAAGAACTTTTTAAACAGGTATGTTGAGGTTTGGGGGCTGGTTAGCCAGTTAGGATGGACTTAGGAGTCTGGAGAAAGAGTGGGTCCAGATCACAGGTGCGTGCACCAGGGCCCCTCACGAAAGGTCACAGCACTTCCATTTCCTGTTACACTGGTACTGTGGAGGCGTTAGTGCCAGGAGAGCATTGCTCCTTTGGAGAAGTGTTAATTGTAGAAGCAAGAGATGTTGGAAGGCAGGGAGCACTTTCCCATTTAGACCCACACGGGGCCCAGCATCCCTTCATAGGGGACAGCTTCCCAAGGGCAGGAAAGCATATGTGTGTTGGAGTGGGGTGTCCTGGTGTACAAGCTCTCAGAGTGTGGCACCCGGGGTACCTGCTCTCCACAGACAGGTGAGATGGAGCGTGAGCGGGGCCTTGAGATGGATCGGTGGTCAGTGAGTGCCCAAGGAGAAGGGACCAGCTGTGTGCACCTCAGCGGGAAATGAAGGAGGGACAGGGCTTGATTTATTTGCTTCAGGTGGCTTGACCAGAGAGATGCAGGGTCAGTTTATCCAGTAAGACCATGCTCACTGGTGACAAGCTCTGTGTCACCCTGAGCTCACCTTGCACTGTCAGGAAAGACCAGTTGGAGTCAAAATCTGACTCAAACAGATAAATGAGACAGAGCACATGAGTGAGAGGTCACTGAGAGACTAGATAAGGCCCGTGGGAGACGACGTAGGGGAAATTGTGGTAGCTTTATTTCCTGTTCTGTTTGAGAACTGCCATCTTCCTCTAGAGGAAATGGTGCAGGACAATAAAGACAAGCAGCAATTAAATACATTAGTGTGTTGCAATAAGTAATTGTAATAACTATTGCTGTAAATAATGAACATTTCCACATGTTGTTAACAATCCTGAGTATCTTGCGGATAAGTTGATTATGTTTGGGTGGTTACCAAGTGAGACTTTGTTTAATTGTGAAGAGTAAAAACAGAGCTGAGTGAGCATGTGGCAACCACAGAGAAGGTGGCCTGACAATTGAACACTGTGATATGTGCTCACAGAATGAGCCTTAGCTAACTGTGGGTCCTGTGAAATATTCCTGGAAGATGTGATTTTATAAAGTCTCTACTTGGAGTTTATTTGTGGACTGGACATGTGATATAACTCTGTTTCCACAGCTAGTACAGATTTACAAATGCCTTAAATATAGACTATGGCAGGTGCATATGAGAGCTGGCCAAGACCCTTTCCCAGGCATCTGAGACTTGAGACTCTTGATTTGGCAATTGGGAGTGCAGGAGATGGGAGCTCAGGGTGAGGTGGGGCAGGTGGGAGGTTTTGAGGTAAGAACAAATTCTTTTTCCTTTCTCTTCTCTTGTCTCTCTTTTTCTTTCTGACATTCCTCTTCTAGGCTACTTCTTCTCTCCTCTTCTTTGGGGTCGGCAGCAGGCTGGGGCAGGGTACCCAAATTGGGAGCACCGGTCTAGATCAGTGGTTTTCAACCTTCCTACTACCACAGCCCTTTAATACAGTTCCTTATGTTGTGGTGACCCCCAACCATACAATTATTTTTGTTGCTACTTCCTAACTGTAATTTTGCTGCTGTTATGGATTGTAATGTAAATATCTGATATGCAGGATGTATTTCATTGTTACAAAGGGGTCGAAACCCACAGGTTGAGAACCACTGATCTAGATGCTGATTGCAATGACCTCTGGTGGCCAAAGAGGGATATGACCTGAAGCTCTGCTCATAAGGCAGTGGCAGGTTGGGTGCATTTTCTGGGTTATCCGAGCATGGATCTGGGCCAAAAACATTTTTAAAAGTTTTTTTCCCCCCCACTTTAATCATGGCTTTGTGTTTGCTTAAGTCCTTCAGTTTCCCGGCCTTCAACGCCTAAAAGTGATTCAGAGTTGGTCAGTAAGTCTGTGGACAGGACGGGGCAGAAGAGTAACCTGGAAATGCTCTGGCTTTGGGGAGAATTGCCACAAGCTGCAAAGGTAGGTCTGTATCTGCAGTTCTGCCACATCCTGAGGATTTCTAACTTAGCTTAAATCACATGGACTTAGTACCCTGTCATGGTCAGGAAACATAACTTCCAGGAGTCGGAGGTAAATGAAAACATCTTCTGAACCCCAGAACTGCATTTTCCCCCATTACTAACTTTATACAGGGATCTCATTACATTTATGTATTTTAAACATAACAGGACTACTCTCAGGCTCTTAATTTTTTTTTATCACAACTAAATACAAGTTAAATGTAAAAAACTATAACTTACACACAAATCCTGCTGTCTTCAAGCTGTGAACAAAAATACCTCCCAGTTCTTACTTCTTAGAGGCCAGAGATGATGGGTGAGAAGTCCCGGGGAGAGAGGCTTGGGAGCCAAGTCTGTGGAATGACAGGCCCAGTGAGTTGTAAAAACTGAATCTACAGGCTTGTGTGTCCCTCCCAGAGAGATGCTTCTGGAAGGGCACGGGCAGAGGGAACGGCTAATAACGTAGAAATGACAGATTTGGGCCTATTAAGAAATCAGGATATTTTAAGGCTTTGATTTATGAAGTAGCAAGGATGTATGACCATTATTATTGGTGGGGCCCTAAATTTGACCCTGAGGGGATCTCCAGAAGAAATAGAGAAACAGCAGAGTGTGGTGAGACACTGAGGGCCTGGGCGGCAGACTGTCTTGGGATAGGATCCCTGTTCTACCAGTTGCTAGCAAGGTTACCTTAGGCAAATCAGTGGGCTTCCTAGAACCGCAGTGTCTTCCTTTATAAAATGTGAGAAAACAATAGACGCTGCTCAGAGTTGTTGGGGGCTTAACAGGGATAATGTGTCATGGAATGCCTGGCAGATTTCTTTTTTTGCAGTTTTTGGCTGGGGCTGGGTTTGAACCCACAACCTCTGGCATATGGGGCTGGTGCCCTACTCCTTTGAGCCAAAGGTACTGCCCAGCAGATTTCTTTAAGTATTTGCATCCTTTTCCTTGGCTGTACTGTCTTCACACTGAGTCTCATTTTCTCCATCTTCAAAATGCAGCAAGTTCACATGCAGGCACATAATCAGAATGGCATATAGGTTTCTGGAAGTGTGAAATCTTTTCTTTCAAGGAATTTTATTTCATATTCCAGTGTATTGTGAGCATCTTGAATTACACTGCAACGTTTTCTTTTTCCTTTAAATATTGTAAGGTCCTAAGAAGACGCTACAGCCTCTTATATCCCCAATAAATGTTTGTGGTATGACTGAATGAATGAATGAATGAATATTGAACACATTCCTAGTGCAACCTGAGTTGGGGGATGTTTTGGAGAGCAGGTCGGTTGAGGCTGAAGTAGTGGATGCATTTCCTCTCCAGGTGATGGTTCATGTTCACAGCAAATGGTGATTTCTCTGCCCAAAGCTGCAGGATTGACCCATTGATTATCTTAACAAATTCAAGTCATTAGTTGCTGGAGAAACAGCCTTAAAGTGCAAAGCCATCAGATCTTCTGGCAAAACAGTTCTAACCACAGATCTACTATAGCATTATTTTCATTTGTGATAGAAGATGAGAGATCAGACAGAAAAGAGAATGCTTCCTCCCCCTTTCTATCCCATAAACCACATTTTTTTTTTAAGAGACAGAGTCTTACCTTATTGCTCTCAGTAGAGGGCTATGGTGTCATAGCTCACAGCAACCTCCAACTCTTGGGCTTAGGCAATTCTCTTGCCTCAGCCTTCTGAGTAGCTGGGACTATAGGTGCCAGCCACAATGCCCGGCTATTTTTTGTTGTAATTTGGCTGAGGCTGTGTTCGAAACCGCCATCCTCTGTATATGGGGCTGGCGCCTTACTCACTGACTGAGCCACAGGCGCTGCCCTAAAACTATTTTTTTTAGTTAAATTATAATTGTGTACATTAATGCATTTATGGGGTACAATGTGCTGATTTTATATACAATTTGGAATGTTACATCAAACGAGTTAACATAGCCTTCACCTCACTTAATTATTGTGTTAAGACATTTATACTCTCAATAGATTTGACATGTACCCTTGCAATATTTTTATTTTTGAATAAATCTTCTCTATAACTGGAAATGCTTCTGGAGGTGGAATCAGAAATACTAATGTCCCACTCCTATGAACCACTGTTACTTACACACTCTTGTTTTGGGAATAAACCTGGTGAAATATAGCACAGGTGCAGGGAGGCGCAGTGTAATGCACTGATACGATGGGAACAGATTGTGCACCTTGCACCGAGTTTGAGGTGCAGAACATGCTGCACCTCTGCCCGCCACAAGGATAAAAATGACCTTGACTTCTAATCGCAGAGATTAGCTTTGCAAGATCCGGCCACACTGTTGCATGTAGTTGGAATGCGTGTATTCCCATTGCTGCAGAATGCCCCATTGTCTGACGGTACTTCCTGTTCTGCTGTCGGGTTTGGGTGGCTCATCCCTCCCTCTGGTGGGTTTTTTTTAATTCTATCCTCCCTCACTTCTGTTTGTGAGTTGGTGTTTTATGTGAAAGTGCATTTGCTTTGGAACTAATATTCTTGGTTTTCTGCACCCTTTGGCAGGTAATCACCAGATAAAACCTGAGGTTTAGAAGTCTCTGCCTCAGACTGTGGACTGCCCCTGTGCTCCCCCTTATCCACTCAGTTTCTCTGCCTGCCTGTGCTCTGACCTTCTTTCTCCTCTCTCCCTCCCTCCATCTTTGATCTAGTCATCTCCACACAAGATGAAAGAATCCAGCCCATTGAACAGTAGAAAAATTTTCGACAAAATCCACTTTCAGACCATCCAGAGCGAATCTTCAGACACTTTCAGTGACCAGTCACCAACATTGGCCAGGGGGCCGCTTCTGGACCGGAGCCAGTCTCAGACAGAAATGCAGTTTGTGAACGAGGAGGACATCGGGGCCATAGGGGCGACGGCACCACTTTCCCCTGCGATTGAGGAGCTCAAGCCCCCCTCTGCTAGCGTAGTCCAGGCAGTGAATAAGGCGGATTCTCCTTCTAGGAAAAAAGGTATGAGGGCTGGGGCTTCTCGCCTTTCTTCCTATTCAGTCTTTGCCTTTATTCTACAAATTATAGATCCTTCTTTCAAAAGTCTCAAGAAAATCAAGGTCGAAGCAGAACCTTGACGATTGTCATGTTCTTTTGCCGAATATATTAATTATCAGAATTTAGTCATGAAGGATTATTGTCTGTGTTCTTTTGTTGAATATATTAATTATCAGAATTTAGTCATGGAAAACCAGACGTGAAAGGAGGCCTTGTGGGGATCATGTAATGAACCTCCTCATCTTACAGATCAGGGGTGGTGAGATCCAGGATACTGTGGGACCCCAGAAGGGTGCTTTTATAAAGTTGATTATTAGGGTAATCTTAGTCTTTCCTTGCCCCAGATTGTGTGCATTCTAGCACATTACTCCACTTAAATTTCTGTATCATTTCTCACTTTTACAAGTTGTCATTAGTTTTTTTTCCCCCCGATTCTCCGTACTTGGATATATACTCTCTGAGATCAAAATCTTTTTGAGCATCTTTCTCAGTGTTTAAAATAGTGGCTGGCACAGAGCAGGTGCCCCGAGAGCTACTTTGATGCACACCTGGCTGTGTGTCGGGGGTGCTGATGGCGGGACGGGTCTCTGTTCGCTGGGCGGCTTTGTTGGGTGTTCTAGATCTGTATAAACTGATTACGTAATTCTCTGCCTGAAGTAGAGAGGAAGTTTGAAACCTTGGTGTGTTACGCCGTCTGACAGTACACGATTTAGGATGTTGTGCATTGGAGTTTCGATGGGGAAGTGCTTTAGGAAAGCTTTCATCACTTAATAATGGTAACGGTAGTAGCTTTACTCTTCTGAGTGCTTAGGGCATGCCAGGCACTTCCCAGAGGAGGAGCTGAGGCTCAGCAAAGTGGCAGAACTTGGCCCAGGCCCCAGGGGGGTGAGTTGGCGGCCCAGCAGGCTCACCTGCAACGGAGTTGGGCCGCCTGCCTCTCACTGGCCGGTCCTGGGCCCATCCGGGTGCTGCAGGGCGAACGTGTACGCTGTGCTTACGGGCTGTCTGTACAGGCTCAGGCCCCTGAGGTCGTCTGTGGAAGAGTGGTTTTCTGACGTGAGCCGTTCACTCTTTCAGATAAACGAAGTAGGCACCTGGGCTCTGACGGCGTCTACTTGGATGACCTCACGGACATGGATCCTGAAGTGGCAGCCCTGTATTTTCCCAAAAAGTAAAATTCCTCTGATACCCTCATATCATTTTCTATAATCTGAATATTAATCTGCCTGAGTCCCGTTTTCGCTTATGTTTAAATAGAAAGTATGGGAGAAAAAGGCAGCGGGTGGCTCACTTTCTACTGTGAGAAGCCACCAGGGAGAAGGCTCCGGTCTGTCTGTAGACGTGGGTGGCGTGTGGCCGAAACGCCCCCTTCCAGACGGGTTGCAGGACAGGGACAGAGGCAGGAGCTGGCGGTGGCCGGTGGCCCACAGCCCAAATCCATGGCAGCTGGGGAGAGAGTCAGCTGTGGTCCCTGGGACCCACCCTGTTCCCCTGTGATCTAAGGCACTGGCGCCCTGGGGATGGTGGCAGGGACCCCTGGGGATGGCGGCAGGGACCCCTGGGGATGGTGGCAGGGACCCGGGCAGGAGGACTCTGGCTGCCTCCTCAGTTTATTTCATTTGGAGCTGGGAAGGGCAAAAGCACAGTTGTCTTCTCCCCTAAAGTGATTGATTTCACTTTTCTTTCCTTGATTTTTCATGAAAAATCTGTCCTGAGATAAAACTGCCTGCTGCTGTGCAGGGCGGCGGCTCTCTAGAGAGTCCGGTGATGTTGGTGCTGGGCCCGGTGCTGAACATCCCCTACTTTCCCTCCCTCCAGCGGAGACCCTCCCGGGCTCGCCAAACACGCCAGCGACAACGGAGCCCGGTCTGCCAACCAGTCCCCGCAGTCCGTGGGCAGTTCGGGCGCGGACAGTGGCGTGGAGAGCACTTCGGACGGCCTGAGGGACCTCCCTTCCATCGCCATCTCCCTCTGCGGGGGCCTCAACGACAACAGGGAGATCACGAAAGGTACCACGACCGCGCGCCGAGAGCGCCCTCTGGTGGCCGCTGGTCAGAAGGCCCGAGGCTCTGGTCCGATGAGCTCCTGTCACTGGCCGCTTTTCTCTGCCTGTGGTTGGTGGCAGCACAGATGACTCATTGTGTTCACCGTCCAGATGTTTCTGGCGTGCAGTTAGCTGAGCTCAGGGTTCTGTTGGTTGGTTGCACGTGGTTTTGGGCAGTGACAAGGCCATCCTTCAGGCACGTTGGTAGAGCCCCACTCTGTGTTCTGTGCCCCAGGCCAGCAGTGCAGGGTTGACTCCCAGGAGCCGGCCAGTGGGAATGGTAGTCTTATTAAAACAGGGTGCATCTGAGGTGTGGGAGAGATGCTCAGAGGGAGGAGTCTTAGAGGGAAGGTGGGCTTTGTCTGAAGGAGTCCTAGAGGCTTTTCCTGGCTAGATTTGAAGGTGCCATCAGAATGGGCTCAGGTAATGAATTCAGAGCACCTGCCATGTGGGTAGCAGAGTCTCATGACAGCTCCATGGTGAGCTGTGCCCAAGCCCCTTGAGCTGGTGCCGTCAGCAGTTATCAGCTGCTGGACTCTGGGACTGGACCTAGTTGCCCGGCCCACCTTCTCCACCGTCTTCCACCACTTTCTCCTTTCCATCTTCCTGAGGCCTGTCTCTCAGGCCATGTGCTTCAACCCCACTGCCTCTTCTGGGCCACCTGCATTTCCCCTTCCTGCCAGGGCTGCTGCCCTGGACTCCTGTCTCTGTCCCGAAGTTCCTTCAGGGCTTTGAACCAGCCAGTCCTTCACTCTGTCCTGAGCTGAAACAAGGTTGCTTCCTATACCCAGCTGATCTGTTCATTGCAACCAGTTTTCCCAAGACCACACATCTCATATCCAGCCCGTCAGGCTGGACTAGTGTGGACGTGAGGAGGCCGAGTCCTGTCAGCATCCTGTCTGTGCATGTGCAGGTCCTGGGGGCAGGGCGGCAGCACGGGGGATAAGGAGCCATTGTCTGAGTGTCTGCTCAGAGTCTTGGAGTCTTTGACTGTCCTGTCCACACAGATGAGACCAGTTCTAAAGGCCAGGAGCCCCAGGGGTGGACCTAGAGGTTTGGAGTAGGATTCCTAGTGAGGGCACATGTGGAGCTGTCTGGATTGGAATCATGGGCAGGGGTCTTTCTTCCCAGACAGGGTGATTCTCAGTGCACCATGTCTGCTGGGTCTTGGTTCTTCTCAGAGACCTCCCATGTGGTGGTTGGAGGTGGTCAGAGCCCTGGTCACGGCCCTGCTGAATGGGGGAAGTTCAGTGAAGCCAGGGCCTGGGCATAGAACCTGTCCAAGAACCTGACCCTGCCACCTTCATGTCAGCACTGGCCACAGTGGGGCTGCCTCCTGCTGGGCTGGGCGCAGCCAGCATGCAGTCTTCACACACACCTCCCCCCCACCTCTGCAGGTGACCGTGCCCATCACGGCCGCTGACGTTGATCCAGTCCTTACTTGTGTCAGGGCTTCCTGTTGGTGACCTTGTCAGTCCTCACAGGCACTCTGGGAAATGGCTGCGACTGTTGTCCCCAATGCTACAGAGGAGGGGGCTGGGCTTGGGGAGATGAGGAACTTGTCCGAAGTCACCCTAATAACTATGACTTAACCTGAGGTAGCCTGGCTCCTGAGCCCCACGTAACCATGGCTGTGTCTCCACGGATGCACGTGGGGCTGCCCCTGAGTGGACGCAGCTGCCGTCGCTCAGGGCACCCCTCCCCGGGTCCTCGGTCTTGGCCACAGCCTCCCTTCATTTCTGCACAGACATCGCTGCCCCCAAACAGAATGAAGCTCCCATTACCGAGAGTGGGTTTTGTACACTTTCCAGGGTCGTCCACACGGCTTGGACACATAAACTCTCAGAAAACACGAGTGAGAGATTCAAGGAGATACAGGCCTGTGTACTTGTATAATACGTCCATGTGACAAAAACCACTTGTCCCTCTAAATCTAGTGAAATAAAAAATAAAGGAAAAAGAAAAAAAAAGACAAGAAGGCCAAATTGTGAACTGAATTTCCTTTTTCTTCTTCCCTTCTGCCCGGTGGTCACTGTCACAGATGTGTTTTTGGAACAGGCTGTGTCCTATCAACAGTTTGTGGACAATCCCGCTATTATCGATGACCCCAATCTTGTGGTGAAGATTGGGAATAAGTAAGTACCTCTGAAAAGTCCTTTTGGCAGAGTCTCATGTACTGTTTCAGTTTCATTTTCTAAAATATAGAGATCTGGACATGAAGTCTCAGAAGTAACAAGCTGTCCAGGATGTATCCAGCCATGTAATATGAAAAACGGAGACACACATACCTTGGTGCCTTCCCATAGCTTGACTTCCCATATAAAGTCAATTTTTTTTTTTTTTTGAGACAGAGTCTTTCTTTGTCACCCTCGGTAGAGTGCTCTGGTGTCATTGCTCACAGCAACCTCAAACTCTTGGCCTTAAGTGACCCTTTTGCTCAGCCTTCCGAGCAGCTGGGACTGTAGGTGCCCACAACACCCGAGATGGGGGGGGTGTCTCGCTCTTGCTCAGGCACATCTTGAACTCTTGAGCTCAAACAGTCCACCCTCATTGGCCTCCCAGAGTGCTAGGATTACAGGCATGAGCCTCTGTGCCTGGCCCAAAATAAAATCTTTGCTAAACTGCATTATTTTTTCTTCACTATTGGCAGACGTCTATGCCAGTAGAATTGGCAACACAGCCAAAAGGCTGTGTAGCTGTCGGTCTTAGGGGTTTTGATATTCATCTGCACTGGATTTTATAACTGAACGTGTGACGTCCTGCACAGCACAGGGATATAATGGTGTAACCTGCATTTCTACCCCTTTACTTCACTCAGACTTTATTATCTGAGGTCAAGGGATGGACGTGTAGGCATTTTTGCAGACGGTTAACAAGCTTTCTCCCTAAGTGGGAGCTGTGGACACTTTACACGTTAACTTGCGCTGCCCTTTACCTGAAAGGTGGCAGTGTGTGCCACAGGCGGGCTGTAGTTTGATCAGTGAGTGCGCAGTGGAGTTTGGGCTGCTGACGGCTGGCGGCTGGGGTTGCCAGGCATGTCCTGCTGTCTGTCCTGTTGGCACACCTGCTGCTGGGCCCCTCACTATGGCCAGTGAGGTCAGGAGGAGAAGGGAAATCTTTGCTTGGGGTGGGTGGGTAGGGGGATGTAGCAACAGTATTGTACTTTTTAAGGACCCTGCTGGGGTTCTAGAGCTTTCTATGACTGCTTTGCTTGATATTAGAAAGGTTTTTGGTCTGATCCTTGGTTTTTTGACATCTGTTTCATTGTTCTCTGTTAGATATTATAACTGGACAACAGCAGCACCCCTACTCCTGGCAATGCAGGCCTTCCAGAAACCTCTGCCAAAGGTGAGCTTTAATATGAGGAAGAAAAGGGGACACTAGACTTGATGGTGGGGAGGTCGAGCTGAGTGGTTGGAATTTAACTTTTATTTTGGAAAACGCGAAGTCAATTACATTATGCTCTTTTGAAGTTCATGACAGACATGTCGGAGTTTGAGATCTTTTCTGACACCTTGACAATCCTTTCCCCTCCTCATCAAGGCAAACCCCCCCACTTGTGGCAGAGCAGACCAAGGATCCCTTTTCTAACACCTGCCGTGCTTGGGACACAAGGAGAGGCAGAGCAGATGGGTGGCAGGACCCAGTGAGGGTGAAGGGAGGGAGCACCACTGTGGAAGGGTTGCAGCAGGCACTGGGGTGGGTACAGAGAGGCACGGCACACGCCACGTGCCAGCGCCAGCCTCCCGCACTGCTCAGCCGAGAAGCCAGTGCCATGCCGGTCCCCCAAGGCAGGAGCCGGCACAGAGCCTGGGCAGCTTGTAGTCTGCAGGGCAGAGGGGTGAGTGGCTCCAGGGAAGAGTTAGAGGCAGGTCCACAACCTACCAGCCCACAGTGTGTCATCCTCTCCTGAGTAGTCACCGGACAGCCAGCCAGGAATTACTGCTTTTTTAATGTTGTATTTTCCTCTGGGTTATACAGTCCTCTTACTGCAGAGCCCGTCTGGGACCTGTCTGTGGCTTTGCACACTTAGCAAGTGCTTTGTGCTGCTTGGATGACTCTAATGTCTGAGATTCTTGAAGGTTCTGTCTGACTCTCCACTTGCCCCTTCTTGGTTCTATACGTGCTGTTGTGATCTGGGCCTTGTAACCTTTCGTCTTTGGTGGAATTCATAATGGACTGGGCCAAAGGAGTATTCTCCAGAATGGTTTTTATTTTGTTGTTCCTGCCCTGGTATCCATGGCCTAGGGCAATTTTTTTTTTTTTTCAAAGACAGAGTCTTGCTTTGTCACACTTGGTAGAGTGCCGTGGTGTCACAGCTCATAGCAACCTCCAGCTCTTGGGCTTAGGAGATTCTGTTGCCTCAGCCTCCCAAGTAGCTGGGACTACACGTGCCTGCTACAACGTCCAGCTGTTTTTTTGTTTCAGTTTGGTCGGGGTTGGGTTTGAACCTGCCACCCTTGGTCTACAGGGCCAGCACCCTACCCACTGAGCCACAGGTGCTGCCCCAGGATAGGGCAAATTTTTATGTTAAATGCAATAGCAATATAGTTAAAGGATTTATTCACAGAAAAAGAGAGACACCTGGCTCTGAAACTTAGAAGAAATTAGTTCTTGTGATAGGTCCATTGAATATTCTTCCAGGTTTAGTCAGTAATGTTTGACTCATTTATGGCATTTCTCTAATAAAGAAATTCTTTTTATTTGTAGAATCTGTCAGTCTCATCTTTTATGACTGCCAGGTTTCGCATCATGCTTGGAATGGCCTTGCTACTCCATTTGCAAAACTTGTGGAAATGTGTCCTGTGTTTTCTTCCCACGCTTTCTTTCAGTTTAAATCTTTGAGGAATTTGGATTTTGAGAGTAATAAGGGCATCAGGAGCCATTTTTTTTTCCCCTAACTAGTTACTGAATTGCTTTTGGTTTTAGGAAACAGAACGACTAGAGGTGGCTGACATACTAGGGGTTTATCACTTTGCCTGATAATCACTGCAGAGGTTGATAGCTCCAGGCTGGTTAATTTGGGCTGGCTGCTCTGTGACTTTCTTGGCTTTTCCTTTATGGTCGTTACAAGCTGACCACTCTGCCCATCATTTCCTCATCCAACCACATCCAAAACAGGAAGGCTTGGGGCAGCTTTCTCATATTTTGTTGGCCAAAACTTGGTCACACAATCAGCTCTAAAGTCGTTGTTGGCAAAACAGTGGAATGACACAAATGGGGGTTGGCGCTGCGGATATTAACCTGCCTTCTTCCCCGTTCTCCAACGGAGTTTCTGGTCTATTGGCAAGAAAGAAAGCAAGGGGTGTGGGTAACTAGTAGGATCTGACTTAGCTGCCGAATTACCCCACCACCATTTATTAAATCACCCTTTCCTCAGGGATGGGCAATTACGACTTGTCCCTCGTTAGATTTCTCTGGGAAGTTAGATTTATTTCTGGACTTTGTTTTCCCTTCCTGCGATGTGTTTACTCTTGTAACAACACTGCATTCTTGTAGTTACTGTAGCCTTTAAATCTATTTTAATACCTAGCAGAGCTAGGTTACTGTTCTGCCTGAGAATTTGTTTGTTTCTCAAAGGAGCTTATGAAAGAGTTTGTCTAGGTCTGAGAATCATCTTGTTAGTTTCTTTCTTTCTTCTTCTCTCTCCTTTCTCCTCCCCTCTGCCCTTACCCCTCAAATCAGGATGTTTTTTACATTTAAGGGTGGATTTAGGGAAGACAGGGCAAATGACATCTTTATGAAGAAGGTGTGAGTGATTTGCATTTTAGTGTCCCCAGGGTCTTTGGTGTCCGGTAGGGATCTTTTAAGCTAAACAATGAATTATTTATCTGTCCACTTACCTCTACCCTGTGGACATGAAGGACTCAAATCTTCCTTTCATCGGAGGTATCAGGTACCCGAAAGTTCTGTAAACTGAAGAAGGGACATTAGATACCGTTTACCTTGGCCCCAGAATTAGACACAAGATCGATATTTTGCTCTTTGGAAATACTTAGAAAATTATGAGTTTGTATGTAATCTCTCCCATCAAACTTTTATTCAGGTAGGATAAAAAGTATGAATTTTTAGCTTAATATTTGAGATTTTAAGTCAAATACACCTATTCATGTCAAAATTTGGAATTTATCCTTAGCAAAAATTTCTGCCTATTTTACGTTTTGTCGAAAACTGTTTTATCCTATGCCTCATATTAACCATTTTCACATTTTATTTTATACTCATCCTATTGAGGGTAGCAGTACCTTAACCAGTTAGCCACTTTAATTTGAAAACTTCTGGTCTTACTAATCACTAATGATTTTTAATGCTTTCTTTCTTTTCCCCGTTGTTGTTGTTGTGTCGTATTTTATTTGTCGTTTCTTTATTCCTTTAACCCCCCCTCAAGTCTTCATGCTTGAGTTACCTTACTGTAATTTTGGATGCCATTAGGTTTTGCTTCTCTAAAATTTTTAATCCACAAGCAGTACGTTCTGTTTTCCCTCTGATTTTTTTTTTTTGTTTGTTTAATCTTATTTTACTTTGCATGTATGTTTCTTTTGGTTTGAATGTGCTGAGTTGATCTTTTTTTGGTTCCATTATTTATGTTACCATCCATTTAAAACAGGCCACTGTGGAAACGATCATGAGGGATAAGATGCCTAAAAAGGGAGGACGATGGTGGTTTTCCTGGAGGGGAAGAAACACCACGATCAAAGAGGTAAGCACGGAGAACAGGACAGCTCAGCTCAGCGATGCTAGTTTGGGGCAGTGACGTTAATTCTTGTGCACTTACATCAGGGAAGTAAGCGTGGGTTTCCATGAGCCAACTCTGCTGCAGAATGGAGTGTGCCCTCAGGGTACTCGGGGCGCCCAGGGAGGAAGAGCCAGGCCTGGGCAGAGCGGGCGGCACCCCTGGGCTCTGCTATCTGTTAGTCAGCCCCCCACCCCCCTTAGTGTTACTTCCTCTGTAAAGAGAAGGGACTCAAACTGGTTGTTTAATTTCTCATTTTTAACATTATCTGCCTTTTCACTGTGAGGATGGTTTGAGTTATATCCTCGTCACTTAGAGGGACAGACGAATTCCTGTCAGTCATTTCCCTGAAGTCACAGGTCTTTGGCTTCTGTCTCTGTAGGCGCCTGCAATGTTTTTCAGGTCTTCGTTGACCTGTCCACCTGTTTCTTGAAGCACTTTTCTTGCTTGGCTTCTGGGCCACAACTACCTTTCCCTGGCTCTCCCCCGACCCCACTCCCCACCACCCCCGCTGCGCCCTTACTAAGGGGCCTCAGGGGTCATCTTCTCTTCTGCTTTTCTCCTGACCTTCCCCTTTTGTCCACGTGGATGATTCCGTTTTTATGTCCAAACCAGACATTCTTTCCCGGTCCACACTCGCTTGTCAAATAGCCGACCAAGTAGTCACCTCTGTGTAGATGCTTCAAGACCTTTCAGACTCCTCCTCCCTACAGCTGGGCTCCTGGTATTCTGGAGAGCTCTTCCGTCATTGGAGCCACCGCCTGCAAGTGGCCTCACTGTCCATGCAGAGTGTTGAGGAGATTTTCTGCTTTTTTCTCCCCACTCACTCTGAGTCCTGTCAGTTTATCCCCTTATATTTCTCAAATTTGTCCTTTTTTCTCCAGCTCTGCTCCACAAATCTGAGCTACCATCATTTTCTCCCAGTGTTAAGTACACATGGTCTCTTGCCTTCTCTGCATTCCCTATATTGTCCTTGGATCGGTCTCTTTAGGGGACGAGGCTCTCCCAGTGATGACCAGTGAGTGTCCTTACCATGGTCTATAGCACTCGTGTGCTGTCGAGCCAGCCTGCCTCTTTACACTGGTCTTTGCCACTCTCCCCATGCCCTCTGTACTCTCTCACTGTGCTGGCTAAAGTACATTCTACCCCAGGGCCTTTGCACGTGTTATTTTTTCCCCTGGTCTTCTCAGGACTCCTCTCCCTCTCTTCACCTGGTGAACTAGCAGCTCGGCCCTTCACCACAGATCAGCCTGGCCTGCCGTTCTCTGCCTGTGAACTTTCCCTTCATAGATTGTGTCAGAGCTTATAATTATATAATTATTAGTCTGACTATTTGCTTAACATCTCTTTCCTCCTCCAGATGCTAAACTTAACAATGGCAGGGACCATATATGGTTTGGATTCTTTTGATATTCCTGGCAGCCATATTAGACTCAGAGTAGGGGTTAGGCAAATATTTGTTGAGGGAATGATGATTAGTTTGGGAATATAGTATGAAGAAACAACAAAGAAAAAGTCAAGTTGGTTATTTTAATAGTAAAAGAAACTCTGGTTAAGGGAAAAGTTTGCTGGAAGATTTTTATCAAGATGTGATTGTTCTTTGACATTTTCTGTTAGTGTATCTGAGTTTTACTGATTTGTTTTACTGACGTTCAGGGAGTGTAAGTAAGTTAAAGAAAATATATATTCTTTACTCTCGGGGACTTAAAGCATGAAGGGCCTTTCTAGTTTTCTTAATAGAGAGCAGACTATTCTAAAATTCAGAGCAGAAATATATTGCAAAGACCTACTTGTGAAGTATCTAAATTCTCATCTGTTACAATTAAAGGGAATGCCAGTTCAAAGGAAGGAACAATTGTGAAGTTAAGTATTTCTCAAAAAAAAAAAAAAAAGAAAGAAAGAAATGTCTTTATTTCTGGTAGGTATATGTTTCTGAAGTAGCTAAATTAAATTTTGCTAATAGTGGTAGCTGTTATTTGACTCAATCCATACATTTAAAATGACTGGGTGTGATCTAGAAAATACAGTTATGTGTTTGTAAGAGCATGAAGTATTTGAAACTAGTTTGTACTGCTCAGATGTGAAGAGGGTCACCCTTTTATGTTGCTTATATTGTTCGTGTTCCTTATTAAAGAAATGACCAACTGACTATAGGTAAAGAGATTTTGTTGGGTGCCCTCTGCCCTGTGACACCTGTCTGGCCTTTTCTGTTTTCCCCCAAGTCTGTGTGGTCAGAGCCCACCTCCCTCCACCCTTGTCTGCTGTGTGCTGAGCTTGGCAGGTCGCACATAGCACCTCCTGTGGGGTTCACAGCAACGCTAGGGGATGGAGAAGGTCCTACCTGTATCACAGATGAGGAAGTGACATTCCTAGTGCTTAACTGACTGCCCCGAGGAGGTTCATGAGCCCGTGAGGCTGGCCTGGGCCCAGGTGTTCTTTTAGAAACGCAAGACTCTGTTCAGTAATCAGAGGAGCCTTTTCTACTAAGAGTATGCGCTATTGAAAAGGAGAAAAATGCTTCCACATTTTCCCCGAGCAAAATATGGTGTGAAAATATTTTTGAGCGTTTCTATCGGCAATGACAAGAAAATATTTTGAAAGCCCTCGGGAATCCAAGCAGCCCTTGATAAAGCATTTGCTTAAGCGACAGTAATAACGAAGTTTGGTTTGGTGCCACAAACACTTACGGATAACAGACTCATTTCTGTCAGAAATATTTCTCGGCTTAATTGTATACTCCTAAGCCAAAAAACCACCAGAACCTGCTGAGGCCAACACATCCATAGCCTCCCAGGACCCTCTCTGGGTTGTGTGGCGCTGGGGAAGGGTCCACCTTCCGGGGGCCTGTCCTGGGCCCTGAGGGCGCCCATGGGAACCCACGAGCTGTTGGGCAGGCCTTTCCTTTTCAGGCCCTTTCTCTGCACCGCTCCCAACTCTCTTTTCTTCTTCTTCTCTAGGAAAGTAAGCCAGAGCAGGGCTTGCCTGGCAAGGGCCACAGCACTGGAGAACAGGCGTCACAGCTGAGCATGGCCACCAGGTACGGTGGGGGTCTTCCTGGGAGATTGCTGCCTCTTTCCATGTCCAACACCATGGCACCTGCTGGGTGGATGCCAGCTGGGCTGGGCTCTGGCTCTGTGATTCACTCAGCGACTTGGAGCAACTTACATTACTTGGTTTTCTCATTCATAAAGTGGAGGCAGTTGCTCCTTCCATAGCTTACAAGGTAGACATGAGCCTTAAGTAAGGCGAGATGACCAGAGCAGTTCTCATGGTCCTGCCATGAGACACCCCTCCATACACAGAAGGTGATGACGAGGGTGGTGATAGTAAATAATAACTTTAGCAATAACATGCAAATAAGTTTTCCTTCTGAAGACACTTGCCTTTCTCTGTAGTTTATAAATACTTACCAGGGCTTATGCTGATACTTTTCTGAATACTGATATGGAATTATATTAACTTTGATGGAGGACAGGTTAGAGTCTGGTAATACTGGTCAGTACGTGCTGTTGAGTCTTCAGGTTAATCTCTTTGTATAGGATTGGCAGGTGACTCTGCTCTGAGGACAGTGCCCTTCCCCACTAATTATGTTATTACACGTTGGCACTAACTGACGTGTGCTGATAACATCTTTTACATATAACCTCACCTTTGTGGTATTCCTGTGCTTCGGGAACAAACCCAGGAGTTCATTTCTGACTTAGCAGATGGAAAATGCCAACAGATTAATTCAGGAACAGACCCACCTCCCAGTCATTTTTACACCTTAGAGGCTGTACCAAAGCCCAGCACAGAGTAGGCATCTTATAAGTGTCACTGAACTGATGAGATTGTCCTCCTGGCCGTGGCTTTGTGTCTCATGTTATTTCTAGAATTCTTTGATGGAAGTAGAAATGCGTGTAGGGCCAGCAGGAGACGCTCTGATTCCTTTCTTTTTCTCTGTGGAGAGGAATGGGGTGGGCACGAGCGTGCAGGACCTTCTAGCATTGTTTCTGAATGTGACTCTAAGTGGACTTTGTTGTTCTGGGCTGGGAGGTTTTGGAAGGAGAGACTTTCTGTTGTCCGTGTTGCATCCCTCACTCCCCCAGGCCTGCTGCTGTTACGCGCTTGCTGTGCTGTGCACGGGGCCCAGGGAGAGTAGGAAGGCGCCAGGTCACTGCAGGTGTGGTGTCCATGTTCCATCCCTCACTCTCTGGGGACATGCTCTCAGGCACTATTACTTGGGTACTGTCCCAGTTGGGAATTCCATATTTGGCTATGAGTAAGCTTGGAGGGGGAGAAGACAGGTGTGTTCAGAATGGAGCACAGGCTTGAGAACTGCTGCCCTTTGAGGGGCCATAGAAGGCAGCCAGTAGTTATTAAATTAGCGGCTCTTCACTGCTGTGAATGGGCAGCAGCAAACTGTAGCAGGAACAGCAGGCTTCGGAGGCAGGCGGATCTGGTCTGGAATCCTTGCTTAGCCACTTAGCAATTGTTCAACCTCAGGCAAACTACCGAGCACATCTGAGTGAAGTATCAGCAGAGGCACACACCCAGACAGGCCGGGAGGAGGCTGCTCTGGACGCTACCGGGAGATGCTTGATGCCAAGACAGGGCATGAGAGCAAAGATGCAAACCCAATCCCCTAAGCCATTTAAATCAAGTTCAACTGCACTAGAAATGCCCTGCTTTCCTCCATTCATTTTAAGAAGCTTCTCTGTCCCAGCAGTGATTTCTAAACACAAAGAAGTAGCACAGAGCAGGACTTACGAGCAGGGACTTTGACAGACAGCCTTCAGGTGATCTTTGGCAAATTAGTCCCCCTCTCAGTGTCTCTATCTGTGAAATGAGGATATGAATAATGTTGGCCCCAGAGATGCCATCTCATTTCATCCTTGAAGCACCTTCCAGAGAAAGGTGATTCAGAATGCAAAACCCAACAGGGCCACATGGGAGGTAAGTGCCCACAGGTGTCTATAGGAGAGCAGCGAGGAGGGTGGCCCTCCAGTCACCTGGAGGGCACAGTCAGTCCTAAACCATGCAGTTTCAAATATTTTAGCATATATTTCAGGGCGGCGTCTGTGACTCAGTGGGTATATGGTGCCGGCCCCATATACCAAGGGTGGTAGGTTCAAACCCAGCCCCGGCTGAACTGCAATGAAAAAATAGCCAGTTGTTGTGGCAGGTGCCTGTAGTTCCAGCTACTCAGGAGGCTGAGGCAAGAGAATCGCCTAAGCCCAGGAGTTAGAGGTTGCTGTGAGCTGTGTGATGGCACGGTACTCTACTGAGAGCGACAGAGTGAGACTCTGTCTCTATGAAAAAAATAAAAATAAAATATACTTCCTGGGCTGAATACTGGGTATTTGGCAAATCCATCCTGCCATATGCCAGTCCCAGATGAAGAGGGAGATGGGCCTGGGGGCACAGAGCTAAGTTTAAGAGGGATGGAGGTTGGGCAACCCCTGGCAGAGGGCCTCACACAGAGGGCAGGTACTGTCATGGGCGTTACCCTCACTTCATTCTTACCCCTTCGTGAAGCAGGGAGGGCCCCCAGGAGCGTGGAGGGAGACGCCTCTGTGCGCCCGTCCCAAGTTGAATGTCAACCCCTGCAGCTTACTCGAAGCATTATTCATTTTCTTATGGTCCAATCCAATCATATTCAAATATTGACAAAAAATGCTTTTCCCAGTTAAATAGGAACAGCTGGACCATTCACCACTCTGCATTAGTCATGCCACGCTTCTTTCTCAAACATGAAAAATTAAGAATTGTGAAAAGACACAGTCCCTGGTGAGAAGGAATTGAGATCTTGAAAAATAATTAATATAAAGTTCTCTTGAGAAATGTGAATCTTTCAAATAATCCTGGCGTCTTAGAGTCTTCGTCTCTTTATCACAGTCATGCAGTTGACTTAAAGAAAAGGTGTCAGATTGTTTTTCCTAATTGACAGACTTGATTGACAGAATGGTCCCCGAAGTCCCATAATTGAGCAAACAGCTTGTCACCATACAAATAATTAAAATACCACTTGAAAAACGCACACTGTGACAAGGCTGACTTCAGCGTTGTTCACAGCTCCTCGTCTGAACACAGATTTTCAGATGACACGAGCCCTTTTGTCGCTTCCTGCAGCCACTGTAGAGCAAGTGATGTTTCAGGAGCCACTGATAGGAGGCGGGGTGGGGCCTCAGCGCGGAGGGATTTTGTTCCACGCAGGGGGCAGAGTCTGGGAGGTGGCTGCCCCGAGTGACCGCTGACTTGCCTTAAGCTGAAGCGACCAACTGCGCGACTCCCATTTCAGCCTTTGTGTCTCTGTTTTCCCTTCCGTGTCCCTTCAAATATGGCAAACTACATGAATTTAGTTTTAGTTTTTTGCTTTTTTTTTCTTAAAGCAGCAGATGGAAATCGCAGCGATGCTGCCTGGCTTCCTTGTCCTCCAGTAGAGGTGCCCATCACTCTGCTGTCACCACGAGCTTTAGTTCACATTTGGATCTCTTACGCTCCGAACGTAAACATTTTCCTCTTTAACGAGAGGCTTATAGCCTCCTCCTTCTGCTTGAGAAGGAACCTCTGCGTCCAGCCCTGCCCTGGCTTCCCCCGGCCGACATCTGCTCTGTCTGAAAACCTCAGGGTGGTTGGTTCAGAAGAATCAGCATGGCCCACAGAATCTGCAGGGGTCGGACTTAGAAGGGACTTTTGTTGGCTCATTTTATTTTACAGATCAGCCTGGGGGAGCTGTCTAGTTGGAGGCCTTTCCTGGGGTTCATGTCCCCGCGGCCGGGTCTCTCCTGGCTGGCTATCACCTTGCCTGCATCCTGGATTTTTTTGGTGGGTGGGAAAGGTTTGTTCCTTTGCATTTTCAGATAAGGAAGTCAGGGCTGAAAGACAAGAAGTGATTTGTCCAAGGTAATAGTTTAAAGTCACCACAGACTTGATACCTGGATTTCTCAGATGCTAAGTGCTGTGTCACCTCCAGTCTGGCTAGAATGAGTCCCACTGTTGTTGCATCTAAATGCTGCTTAGCCCTGCATAGACCAACCAGAAATGTAGCCTGTGCTCTGTCCTTGTCCCTAAGTACAGTTTCTTATTCCATGGTTTATTCACCAGGAATATGTCTTAGTGATCTTCAAATCTGTATTTTTAGCTCTGGTTGTTTTGTGATTGTTTAGACCAAAGCCCTGTAAGGGTAGGAATGAGGTTGTTTGCAATATTATCAGCACCTGGCACTGTGCATGTGAGTGTTGGTTGAACAATCCCCAGGCCGCCAACCCTCGGCCCATGGATCCCTCTCCTGGGGCCCAGGGAACAGGTGTTTAGGGAAGGGCTGACTTTTCTGAACTGGAAGGGGCCAGGTCTCCACATGAGATGTGGTAGAAACAACAGACGTGGGCATGTATGCGACAGTGTCCTCTGTAGTGTTGAGCGGTATTGCGTTGTAGGGCTCACTTTGGAGTGAACTTAGAAGGCAGTAGGTTACACAGGAGACCTTGAGGAGGGAAGGGGGATGAAGAGGAGGAGAGGACAATGGCTCATTGAGATAAGATGCACATTGCTGTGGCTTTTCTTGAGAGACGTCTGTTCTTATTCTTGGCCTACTTTTTTTTTTTGAGACAGAGCCTCAAACTGTCCCTCTGGGCAGAGTGCTGTGACATGACAGCTCACAGCAACCTCCAACTCTTGGGCTCAAGCAATTCTCCTGCCTCTGCCTCCCAAGTAGCTGGGACCACAGGCACCTGCCACAATGCCTGGCTTTTTTTTTTGGTTGCAGCCGTCGTTGTTGTTTGGCGGGCCCGGGCTGGATTTGAACCCGCCACCTTAGGTGTATGTGGCTGGTGCCTTAGCCACTTGAGCCACAGACGCCGAGCCATTCTTGGCCTACTTTTTAATGAGATTGTTCTTCTGCGGTTCACTTGTTGGAGTTCCCTTCATATTCTGGATATTGGTCCCTTGTATGAAGACTTTGTAGATACTTTCTGCTGTTGACAGGTTGCTCTTTACTCTTACTGTTTCCTTTGCTGCGAGAAGCTTTTTAGTCTGCTCTGGTTCCTTTTGCTCAGCACCACTAATCACAGGGCAATGCAAATAAAACCACCGTGAGGCTGTCTTCTCGCCCCAGTCAGCATGTCTACTATCAAAAAGACAGACGAGGACAAGTGCTGGGAAGGATGCAGAGAAAAGGGTTAAACACTGTTGGTGAGAATAATACAGCCACAGTGGAAAACCGTATAGCAGTTCCTCAAAGAGCTAAATGTCAAACTGCCGTAAGGTCCGGCAATCCCGCTGCTGGGTATTTATCTGAAGGAGAAGAAGTCAGTCCACTGAAGGCTGCCTGCACCTCCATGTTTATTACAGCACTGGTCATGACGGCCGAGATGTGGACCTGACCCAAGTGTCCATCAGAGGGTGAATGGTTAAAGAAACTGTACACACTTGGAAATACTATTCAGCCATAAAAAAAGATGCAATCTGTCATTTGCAGGAAGGAACTGGAGGCCATTATGTTAAGTGAAATAAGCCCAGCCCAGGAAGACAGAATCACATGTTCTCACTCTTACGTGAGAGCTTAAAAAGTTGATTTGATAGAAGAAGAAAGTAGAATTGTGGTTACTAAAGGCTGGGAAGGGTAGTGGGGAGAGGGGGAGGCAGAGGGGTGGGCGATGGGTACCGACATATGGTTCTATAGAAGGAATAAGTTCTAATGCTCGACAGTGTGGTAGGGTGACTGTAGTTAACTACAATTTATGGTGTATCTTGACGTGGGTAGAGGAGAAGATTTGGAAGGTTCCCAACATGAAGAAATAATTAATGTTTGAGATTTGATCATTTCCTTGCATGCAAGTGTTAAAATATCATATGTACCCTATAAATGGGTATAATTAATATGTACAATAATTTTTTTTAAAAAGTTAAAAAAAAAAAGATAAGGTGGAGTTCTATTACCTGCCCACATTGCTCAGTGTTATATACCAGGCCAGGAGTTCTGTTGAGCTTGGGCTGTGCCTGCTTTTGTGGGGACACTCAGCCTTTTCCACTCAGTCTGAAGCGCTTACTAAGTGCTTCACGTAGCACTAAGGCATTTTCAAAATTAACAATCCCGGTAAACAGAGCTAATATGACCAGGTTGGGGATTGTGTCATCGCGGGTTTTCTTTGAGGGAGCGGCTAATTACTGATAGGCTGTATACGAGCTATTTAAAGAAAGCAAGACTGATTCCCACCTAGCCTCCCACCATATAGAAAAGTCTAGAAGGGCTAGGGGCATTGGCCTGTGGATTCTGTGCAGGCAAATAAGGTGTTTTCCTTGCTCGTGTAATAACCTGGCTAGGGATTCTGGAGGGACAGTTGGTGTGTTTTCCTTCTTTTCACTGGTCCCTGTTTAAGTGCTCCGGTGCCCACTGGTGGGAGTTGTCTACCTGGAGAGCGGTGTACAGGGGACCCAATGGTGACTTTGGACTTCAGGGGCTTGGCCTGCAGTCTCAGACAGGAAGAGAAGAGAAGCGGAGAAGAGAGTGTTTGCACCCTCTGGGCCAGGAGGGAGTTTAACCCTGCTTGCCATAAATAGGAACCCATTGGCTTAAAGCAGAGTGATGATTGCTAGTAACCGGGCGAGTGAAGGAGAGGCAGCCCCCACATGAATCACACAGGAGGTGTGCGGATGGGATGTAGTGAGAGTTCATTGATAAATTCAATGCCATGTGGTAAATGACCACCCAGGAGACAGTGCTCAGGGGAGACCTGATTGACTTCATCATTGATTCAGGGCTAATGCATTTTTAATGGCTACTCCGATGCATTTTCTAATTGGTGATTACATCACTGTGTGTTCCAGAATAAAGCATGAATCATCCTCCAGTGACGAGGAGCACGCAGCCTCCAAGCCGTCCAGCACAAGCCACCTCCCTCTTTTGTCTAACGTCAGCTACAAAAAGACTCTCCGGCTCACTTCAGAGCAGCTGGTGAGCTTCTTCTTACAGCCCCGCAGGCTCCCTGGGGTGCGGAGTGGTTCCCTCACTTCTGCTTCCGGGCACTGCCAGCCCAGCCTGCCCTGAGTTCCCCCCTGACTCCAGCACCCATCCTTTTGCTTGCTTGTCCCTTTGTCTTCCCCTTTCTCCAACCCAGCCCGGGAGGCTCTTGTTTTCCAGTGTTGGGAGGAAGGTGAGCTAACTGATCCCAAGCTCTCAACACTGATAGACTTCAAAACCTCTCAAGGGGGGTTTGCTGTTCAGAGGAATGTTTGTTAACTCAAATGCATCTCTTTAAATTGGTGGAAATTAAGCAGTTGTGATGGAATTTAGGGAATTTCAGGTAGCAAGGGGCATCATCTGTTTACAATGTCCTCTGTGTGAGCGTGTGTGTGTGTGTGTGTGTGTGTGTGTGTGTGTGTGTGTGTGGCCAGTTTGAATCAAAAGCCCCTTCCTTCCCTGGAAACTGTTTTCCACGACCAGTCAGTGAGCAAATATCCTTTTCTTTTGTGAATAAAGTCATTTGCATTTGTTCTAAGAGTGAGTGGGGAACCTGACTTAGTTGTGATGGTGTTTAGCGGGGAAAAGGTAAGGAACAGGCCCAGACACCCACTTAGGCTACGTGTGGGACCCTGCAGCCGGGGAGCCTGTGCACTCAGCTCCTGCCATTGGCACAGGGGTACCCCGGCACCAGGCAGCCTGCAGGTCTGTGCAGGTAGCTGACTTGAACCAGTGGACTCTGATAGGCCCCAAAACTGCTAAAAGATAATTTTGTTTTCTGAATTTGGTGCAATTTCTTTGGGTTTAGACTATATTCTTTCCTAGGCATGACTGAGAACTGAGACTTCTTTTTTTTGTTCATTTTGTATCAGTCTAATAATCATTAGTTATCATGGTTATCTAGGGAAACGTATTCTCAATTTGTCTCCCCAAATCACAGCCCTTCGTATTCTGAAATTGCAAGTTCTTGTGTGGAGCCCGATTGCTTATCTTTTAACCCTGTCTGATGATTCTCATCCAGAAATACTGGGTGGAGTGAGCGTTGCCCGTGGCAGGAGAACATCTCTGTAGGATGGCAGAAGCCTGTGTTATAAGCGGGCCTGAGAGGACCCAGGTTTGGGTTTGCCCCTTTAGCTCTGGGGAAAAACTAAAATGAGGAAAGGGACAGAAAGATGGGACCTTGGCCCCAAGTTGCAGTTTGTTTTTTAAAGCCAAATCCTGCTTCTTAAGGAACAGAAAGAAGCCAACTCCCCCCAGTCTGGGCCTTCCCCTCAATCTGATAGGTCATGTTTTTCAGAAAAGCTTGAAGTTGAAGAACGGCCCCAACGACGTGGTTTTCAGTGTCACCACCCAGTATCAGGGCACCTGCCGCTGCGAAGGCACCATCTATTTGTGGAACTGGGATGATAAAGTCATCATTTCTGACATCGACGGAACAATCACTAGGTTGGTGCTGCTGATGGGGCTGTGGTAGCTTCAGGGACTGGTATGGTTGGATCTTTGGTGCCATAGAGCTGCTCCTGTGGTTCCAGTTAGGGCCTGGTGATTTCCCAGGGTCCCGTCTCTCTGACTGTGGCTCCCGTGAGTGCCTCTGAGTGGACTTTTCACTTTGATTTCACAAGCCATGGCCTTGACATACGATCAGATTGGAGGTGCCCTCCTGTGGGTTGGCTTACCCCTCCCCGAGCGTTTCCATTGGATTACTGGAACCTTGGGCTTTATATACAGAAAGCAAGTCATGATTTTTTTTTTTTTTGAGGTATGAATGGTACCATGAACCTGAATGGGATTTTTATTTTCTTTTTTATCTTTATTTAGATCAGATACTCTCGGCCACATTTTGCCCACCCTCGGGAAGGATTGGACCCACCAGGGCATCGCTAAACTATACCATAAAGTGAGCCAGTGAGTACAGAGCACACTTCCTGTCTCCTCCTGTGCACCATCATTCCGCCAGGGGGCTGGCTGACTTGCCCAGTGGGAGAGCTTGATGGGGTCAGGGTAGCAATGGTGGTGGCCCCGGGGAAGCCACTGTTTTCGGTGAATCCTGGCAACTTCAGATTCGTGTTCAATACCAAGAAACAAGAAAGGAAATAGAAGTGAATAAAAAATTGTTCAGAGAAAGCAGGAGGTGGCAGTGTCAGGGGCAGGATGGAGGTTCAGTTTGTACTGAGGAATGTCAAAAATAACCAGATGAAGAAACAGCAGGCTCATACATGCCCAGTGATTTCCTGTAGGCTAAAGCGTTACAGATGCTGAGCAAGCTTTGGCTGGGGTTCAGTTCTTGCGAGCCAAGCTGGCTGTGCACGTCTCGTCCAGCTGGGCTGTGGACAAAATGAAACAGTGGCCCCGTGGGATGGTGGGTGGGATAAGGATTCTCAAACTGCTGTGGTTGTGACAGTCATGGGTGTTGTTCTGTTTAAATCTTACCATAACTCTGAAAGGCAGAATTATCCTTTCTGTGTTTAGATGAGTGAGATTAACTCAGAGTTACTTGTCCAAGTCCCCATAGTTCTCATCTGCCTCTGGGGTTCAGAGCCCCGTGGGGATTCTCCACACCTCCCCCCCTCCCCAGCAAACACCCCAGCACTAGCTGCCGTGTCCAAGTCTCTGACCCACCTAGTCACACTTTCTCCAGCTTTCTGTGGGCTGGATCCTCTGTGTGTCTGAAGCCGCTCCCTTCTGGAGTCCTGTCTTCTAGTCAGCTGGGGCTGGAAGGCGCCTTTCAGGACGTGGGTGAGCAAGGTGAGGGGCATCACGTGCACAGTGGCTGTCAGGGTGCCGACTCTAGCTGACATGCTCCCCTCCGTCTGCCTTGGTGATTATATGAGATGAGCACCCAACCAAGGCTATTTGTGGAACTCTGTGAGCACGAAGTAAATATATGTCCCTGTCCTCATCCATCCATCCTTCCATCCATCCATCCATCCATCCATCCATCCATCCATCCATCCTTCCATCCATCCTTCCAGCATTCACTGTTCCCTCTCAGTGCCCAGCACAAAGCCCATTCATTCCTAGAACTAGAAATTGTGTGAACAGTTTGGGTCTATCCTACTGCACTTAAAAAAAACTTTTTACGTCACCTCCCCTCTGACGCATACTCAGGTTATTTAATTTGCTCTCATGTCTGTTTTATTACATGTAAGATTTACCTTATTCTTTTTAGCTGCTGCACAAAATTCTATTACGTGGACATATCATACTATTCCTTTTTCGACGCACGTGTAGGTCATTTCCAATTTTTTCCCACCATTTCCAGTGATGGTGCAATAAGCATTTACATATAATATTTATAATATTTAACTATACATAAATAAATAAAGAACACACACACACTTAGGGAAGTACAGCTGCAAAGTAGGTTCCCAGAAGAAGAATTGCCGAGTCAAAGGACAAACACATTTAAAGGTTTGATCAATATCGCCAAATTGCCCTCTAAAAAGGTTCGCCCAGTCTGGGCTCCAGTAGGCGGTGTAAGTGCAGACCCCTTCCCCACAGCTTCACCTCGGGATGACCTTGCATTTAGAAGGATTAATCTATTCATGAGCTGCCCTGACTTGCATGACACTGAAAATTGCATCTATTTTTAGTTGAAGGAAAGAAGCCCTCACGGGTCAGGATATTGAGTAGTTCACAGCGTGATTCATTTGGTTTTTGGAACATAAATCTATTCCTGTCCTTACTGTAACATTAAAAAAGCACAGTTTATTTATTTTTTTTTTTGGCCTTGATTTGTGTCTCTCTCAGATTTCTTAGAAGAGATTCCTGCTTGAAAAATGAAGTTGTGTAGCTTACCAAGGAGCCCCTGACCATGTTTTCCTTTGACTGATTAATGTGGATCAAGTGAAAGGGGTCAGTTAGGCTCTGTGAACACAACAGAGTCATCCTTGTACTCTTGTCTTGCTTGGGAGATGGGAATAGGATGTGATCTGGTCACCTGACATTCGTGTGCCCATTGGGTTGGATGCATGTGGGCTCGGCACCCTGTCAGGCCCTTGTATGTGGCGTGGATGGGCAGGGCTGCAGGAGTACTGTCCCCAGCACCTTTTGGCCGCTGGGCACTTAACTGCACAAAGTATTGGTTCCTCTGTGTGGCTTTTGAGACCGGGCAGTTTGGGATTCCAGCCTTCAACCAGCTCCTTATCTCAGCTGCTGCTTCTCAGGCCTTATGCTCGGTCAAGCTGCTCATTCTCTTCTTCTGCCTTCTCTCACATGGCCTTTGCTTGACATGGCATTACTTCCAGATTACACCTCAACGTTCTTCAGCTTCTGATTCCCTGCTGAAACACTGTAGTCCTCAGGAAGCCTCCCAGGCCGGAATCCATGCCCTGGTCAGCTCTTGGCCCCTCTCCTTCCCTGGGCTTGCGGAGGTCTCTGTGGATACCAGAAGCCCAGCCTGGCCTTTTGGCCTCAGTCCCCACTGTGGAGGTTGAGGCTGGACATGATGGTAGACTTCCATGGCTGACTGCTGGTTTGAGTAAATTCCTATCTTAAAACCTCCCATAAGCCACCTGGGGCTTCATCAGCCTCAGGTGGGGAAGCGACAGGCAAAGACATTGTCATGGGTCCAGGTCAGTCTTTGGAAGCTGTATTATGATTATCCAGAGAAGCACAGAGACGTGTCCAGCATGCTGGAGAACCAGGAAGAAGGAGCCACTTAATTCAGGGTTTGGGGGCTCATTACTGTTTCCTGACACTGCTTCCCTTGACTTTGGGGACCACTTAAATGTCCTACACTGTTGTATTTGTCTAATGGAGAAATTGGTCTTGCGGTTAGCTCCTTGCCTGGGAACAACAGAAAATAAGAACATTTCAGTTTATTTTTTGATGAACTTGGCTCTTCATTTAAGTATAGTCATCCTGTGAGAAATGTATCTATAGGGCTGATTGTCAGCTTGTTCACAGAGAAGATATAAATAAAGCTTGCTTGGTTATTGATTAAGAAGGTCTATAGTAAATACAAATAGAAGATAAACAAAATTCCCTCCTATTCAAAGCAGAAGGAAAATGAAGAAGGACTTTTCCTTAAGGATCTTTTTTTTTTTTTTTCAGTTCTTTGCCAGGGTCTGAGTTTGAACCCACCAGTATATGGGGCCAGCACCCTACTCACTGAGCCATAGGTGCTGCCCGCCTCAAGCTAATGGGTCTTTTGGAGCCTAAATTTGGGCAATAATGGTTCAAATTTTCTACCTTATTGAATATCATTTTTATATTATTATAACCAGAAATCACTGTCTTCATGACTCAGGATGAATGCTCAATGTGTTTCCACAGGTAAATTAGTTCATCTGTGTCATCTCTAGTACACTAGGCCAGTGTACTAGAATGAGAAACTGTCGTTAGCAGACCCACTGGGCTCTTTTTTCCTCTTTTCATGCCCACAGCAGTTATTTCTTTCTTCTAAGCTCTTCTTAGTTTATTGTAGTCATCGATCTCTGCCAGAAGGAGAGAGGATGACTGTGACTAGAAGGTCTGACTGCGAGCTGGGAGCCGGCTTTGAGGAGAGGCGGCCATTCTCCCACCCCAAGGCTCTTGGATCAAGTACGTTCCCCACACTAAGCTTTGGGTTCCTTTTCTCCGAAATGAGGAAATTAGACTAGGTAATCCGTTAGGTGACTGCTAGCCTGGAGCCCTCAGCCACGAGGTTGTGTGGCTGCACAGCCAAGTATGTGTGTGTGGCAGTGGTGCTGCTTTTCTGTGCTGTGCCTTGGGCAGAACACTGAGGGACCAGCTTGCTCTGTGGTTGCTCAGCTGTGCACCAGGACGTGTGCTAGGTTCTGTCAGGGATTCCAAGTAGGGGCCTGTGGTCACATGGAGAGAGATGTGTGTGGAGCTTCCTGTGAGATGGCAGTGAGGGCTGAAAGCAGGGACAGTGAGAGGGCTGCTGCTTGCCAATTCTTTTTTTTTTTTTTAAGAGATAAGGTCTGGTTCTGTCGCCCAGGCTGGAGTGCAGTGACGTCATTATTGCTTACTGCAGCCTCAAGCTCCTGGGCCCAAGTGATCCTCTCACCTCAGCCCACTGGGTAGCCGGGACTTTAGGTACATGCCACCATGCTCGGATCTTTTATTTTTTGTTTATAGAGACAGAGTCTCACTATGTTGCCCAGGTTGGTCTTGAACGCCTGGCCTCCCAGAGTGCTGGAATTATAGGTATGAACCATGATGCTGATTTTATAGGGCATGAGTGAAGGAGAAATTAATTTAGGTTGATCAGAGGTATCAAAATGAGAACAGGGCTCTTGTTCAGAAGGAGAGGAAGGCTCTTCATGGGGGAAGTAGGAACGAGAGGAGAGGCCGGGAGATGGGCAAGTGCACAGTGAGCTCATGGAAAGGGAGGCTCCAGTGAGACAGTGGAGTTGGCAGACGTCGGACGGCAGAGGGCCTTGGAGGCCAGTGTAAGTCCTGGGTTTGCACAGAGCCTTTCCTTCCTGAGGTGGCTGGTGATCATCCCTCCTCTTAGGACTGATCCCCGCCCCCCACAGAGCACATGGCAGTCTGGAGACAGTTTTGTCATAAGTAGGTGTAGATCAAGTGAAAGGGGTCAGTTAGGCTCTGTTGGTGCTTGGTGGGTAGAGGCAGGCCTCTGCTGAGGACCCCACGATGCAGCCTGGTAGGGAGCACTTTCCCCATAGACGTTTACCCAACTGAAGACGTCATGTTGAGAAATTTCAGTCTTATCTTGCAAGATGCTCCCAGAGGTAACCTTTACGAACTATTTCAATCTCCCGGGGTCAGTGACTTAAGAGAGATGCAGAGATCCGGACGGAATGCCTGGGCATGCTTTGTTCTTCATGTTGGTCTATTTCCCCCAAACCCTGTTGCAATGGCTGAGAATGTTGGCGGCTCACTGCAGCCTCAAACTGAAGCTGTCTGAGTTCTTGTCCATAGAATTGCTTAATATGGTCTTTAAAACCAAGAAACAGGAAAGTTTTAAGGAAAAAAGCATCCAGAAAGATCAGTTTGTTTGGAATACAAGAATCCATTTTTGTATTTTAGCCGTCTAATTAATGGCCATGACGTAGTGGGCCTGTGTTCACTGGCCCTTCCTCTGAGTCCTGCCTCTGCTCTGTCGCCCGTCCTGCTTGGGAGCTGTTGGCTTTTCCCACAGTAGTGTCTGCTCCTGCAGGGCAGGGTCATGCTGTGCCCGTGGGCACCCCCAGGCCAGCGTGGCCTGGCACAGTGTGTGTGCTGAAAGGACGGCAGAAGGAACCTACAGACTGCGTGGTGACCCGGGCAGGGCCAGCTGGTAGGGCAGTGAGGTGTGTTTCCCACAGGTACTGTCGAGACCTGGTGCCACCCGAGCATTTGGAAGGACACTTGTAGGCATTTGAAGCAGCTTTTATTGAAGCGGGGAGGGAAGGCCCTGGAGGGGTACTTCCTGCTGCTGCCAACAAGCATTTCCCCCCTGAGGACCTCCTGGAGCTGGTTTTCCAGCTCAGTTTGGTAGCAGCCTTGGAGGCAGAACACTTGCATGCCAACAGCAACTCAGTCAAGGTCAAGCTGTGTATTTGAAAATCTAGTTTTGAGTAAAATTTGCATCATAGCCCCCTGCAGGTGGTAGCATTCAAGACTTTGATGGGAAGAGCTATGCATAGAAATAGTGTTTTTTTTTTTTTTTTTAAAGGATGACATTAATTAGACAGCTAAAATACAAAAATGGATTCTTGTATTTGAAACAAGCTGACCTTTCTGGATGCTTTTTTCCTTAAAACTTTCCTGTTTCTTGGTTTTAAAGACCACGTTAAGCAATTCCATGGACAAATGCTTTGGCCACCATAAGATGTTCACGGTAGACCAGTAAGTCAGCTAGGAAGTGGGTGGTTTATTTGCTCATTTAGCAAATATGCACAGAGTGTCCATTCTATGCCAAGCACTGTCTTGGCACTGGGGTTATGGCAAGGAAGGCCACAGAGCCCCTGTTCTCGTGGGGTTCATGGATAAACAAGGGACACAGACATGCAGGAACTGTGACACAGTGTCAGTGATCAGTGCGGTGAGGAGAAATAAGACTGAGCAAGGGCTGGTGCCTGGGTGGGGACTGAGGGTGTGCCATGCCTTACCTGGGAGGGTCATAGCAAGGGCCCTCGGGGGAGGAGGGATGTGAGCAGAGACCTAGACCCTGAGCGAGTGGGTCCTGGGGACCAGGGGACTGGTGGCAGCAGGAGGAAGAGCACAGGATAATGCCAGCGTGGAGACGAGCATGGCAGGTTGGAGGGACACTAGGGACATTTCTGTGGTTTGTCAGGAATGAGGGGACAGACAGCCCAGTGGTGGGGGGCGGAGGGGGAAGGGGGTTCCAGAGGGAGGTAGGGGGCAGGTCTTCTTGGCCTGGCTGGCACTGGCAGAAGAGGATTTGGGTTATGTCTGTGAGAGATGGTAAACCTTGGAGGGTTCGAGTGTGAGCAGGTTATGTTTTGTTTTCATAGGGTACTGTGCCGAGACATGGTGGAAGCAGGGAGACATCAGGCTACAGAAGTAGAGGCCAAGGGCCGTGGTGGTGGTGTGGACAGGGTGGTGGTGCAGAGGGGCTGGCCTGGGGTGTGGGGGTGGTGGGAAGGCATGAGGCCTGAGACCCGGGGTACTGTGCATTTTGAGGCTGGATGGAGCAGATGCAGGTGGCCAAGGTGAGATGTCCGGAAGGGGATGGCTACGGGGAGCAGCCGGCTTGGGGATTGTGGGTCTTGAGTGCTGAGACATGAAGGTGCCCTGGAGGGAGGACTGGGCCCTGGCACCAATGCCACTGGGAGGTCTTCTACAAAGATTGAGAGTGATGCTGCATTTGGCGAGATGGGCGTCCCAGGTGCCTTCCCGGGGATGGCGAGGATAGACCCGACCACCTGCACAGAGTGAGCAGTGGTGTGTGTGGGGGGTGAAGCGGTGGAGCCAGAGGCTGTGCACACCCTGTGGAGGAGCTTTTCTGCAGAAGGAGACCAGAGGAAGGGGATCTAAGCTAGAGAGAGACCAAGGATGGTTTCTGTGTGGTTGTTTTGCTTGGTTTGTTTTAAGGATGAGATGAGCAAGGTTATGACCTATTTCTGTGCTGGTGGGAATTATCCAGAAGAGAGGGGGTGGTTGGACGGGGGCTGGGTAAGGAGTTTGAGGGGAGGATGACCTCAGTGCTGGAGCAAAGGTGTGAATTGCAAGTGCTGTGGACCTGTCACGGGGTGGTTGGCTCTGGTAGGAGTAGAGGTGGGGTTGACCTTTGGATGTTTCTGAGCCTCAGTTTCCGTAACAGTGAAATCAGGGGAAATGTCCCCTACCCCCAACCATGTCCCCGTGAGGATTAAAGTGGGGAGGGTGAAAGCTCTTCCAGAGCCATCGTGAAATGTGCTTGGGCTTATTAGTGCAAATAAAATGTGGTGGCACACGGAGTTTCACATGTGGGGGGACCTGCATCCTGCCGTTCTTCACCTGACAGATGTTGATCGCGGCTTGTGAATAAAAAAGCTTCTGACTGTGATGCCACTAACTGTGAATGTTTCGTTTCTTTTCCAGAAATGGCTACAAGTTTCTCTACTGCTCTGCCCGCGCCATCGGCATGGCGGACATGACGCGGGGCTACCTGCACTGGGTCAACGAGCGGGGCACGGTGTTGCCACAGGGCCCACTGCTGCTCAGCCCCAGCAGCCTGTTCTCCGCGCTGCACAGGTAACCACCTCCCCTCTGCCCCCAGGCTTCCCCGCTGGTCTTCTCCAGCCAGCACTGATGCTCCATAGTGGGCGGGCGCCAGAAGAGTCCTTACGGGATGCAGGCTTTACCCTGTTAGCCCAGCAGGACCCTCCACTGGCTCGTGCGCCCTGGGGATGAACTGCAGATTCACTAGGGGCACGCAGGGTACTTGGGGGCTCCCCGTCTCCAGTCATGTGTCCAGTCCTCTAATTCAGTCTCTGCCACCCAGCTGGTGTTCTCACATGGGGCCTTTGCACATGCAGGTCCCTTGTTTGGCGGTGGCTTCCCTGCTCCCTTCCCCCGGGTGGCGTGGCTGAGTCTCAGTGGGCTTTGGAGAATCACCTTGTACTCACCTCACTGGGGAAGCTAGTCTGGGTTACCAACCACCACCGTCACACTTAGGGTTCTGGACTTGGACTATCAGCTGGACTTGGACTCTGTCACACTTAGGGTTCTCTCTCTGAGTTCTAGAAATGCTGTGTATTAAAGGGTCCACAGGCCAGTTCCTGATCACCCTTCTCCCTTCACCATCTGGGTGTGTGGGGCTGCAAAGGCGGGCTCACTCTGACCCCATGACGCTGGGCAAGTAAAAGCCTGGGCTTTTCTGTGGCTTGAGGCCCAGGAAACTTTTCCAGACTCCTCTCAAAGCATGATCTATTGTGGTCAAACATAGGACAGTGGACCCTGCTAAAGGCTGATTATTAACACCCTGAACTTGGTCTTTAAGTCCTGAGGTGAAGCTTTCCCATCATTTGGCCCACATTTGAGGACCAGATCAGCAGCTTGCTGCTGCTAACCATGCAAACAGTGGCAATATCTTCTAGAGGAACCCAAATGCCATGGTGATTCTTGAGTATTTTTCTTCAGCTCAGTGATTCTCAACCTGTGGGGTGCGACCCACAGGAACTGTATTAAAGGGTTGCAGCATTAGGAAGGTTGAGAACCACTGCTTTAGCTCCCATAGATAACCTTTCCCATCACAGCCTTGTTTTGTGGGAGCACAAAGTTTTTTCCTGTAGTAAAAGATCTTGAATCTAAACTTACACATTCTAGGGAGAAAATTCAGGCAAAACCTAGTATATTTCAAGTCCTACGAGCTATGATGGCAGCAGAGATTGCAATCGAAATCCCGAGAGTTTAATAAAACTGCGTCAGTAGCTATGCTGACAATTTGCAATGGGTTACTCAGGACCGTATGTTGCGTACCTACGGCCTTGCTAGGCTACGTAAAAAGCTGACATCATCACTCTGACATCTGACCTCTAAAAAATAAGTTTAAAGAGACCCTTTTCCTTCCCTTACTTAAAGATCATTGTCCAAGATATATTACTTTTTCCCTATGAGGAGTTATTTTTAAAAATGCAAACCTCACATTTGGTATGCCCTTGTTGGAGATGGGGGTGCTTCTGCGGTGAATAGCTGCCAGCCAGGTCCTTTCTGTGGCTTTGTTCAAGGCACAGCCGTTCCGTGTGTTAGCTGCCTGCACATTGATAGCTAAGTGTGCCGTGAGCACAGGTGACCTTCCTTAGCCAGACTCCTGAACAGGGTGCAGGTCTGGTTATGCTGCTTAGATTTGAATTAAAATGAAGGGAAAGGAATGTGGTGGGCAGGTGTGCTCACAGGGTCGGCCAAAATAAGCTCTCAGCCTGGGGGTGGGGTGGCAGAGACCACGCTGAAGTGGGAATAGGTGCCGTGAGCTGTGGTGTGGCTGGGCCACTAATGAGGCTGCTGCGTGACTGGAGAGCCGTATCCCTCCTTTGAGAGGCTCTGTCCTCAAGCACCAAATGAGGAGGTTGGATTAGATGATCTCAAGGGTCCTTTTCAGCTCTATGATTCTAGGAAAAAATATATCTGAAAGAAGTAGAGAGGAGCTGTTTCATGTACCTACTATTGGTTCAGGAGCTGCTCTTGTTAAGGTAGAAATTGGAGAGTTGAGTTATATGGTTATTACCCGCCCTGCTTGGTTATGGAGACAGAGCTACTCAGACCATTTTTATAAACCTCTCTTAGCACCATATGTGTAGGGATCCAGGTTCCTGGAGGTATCTGGCTAGTGATTTGGGCTAGGGGGAAGACGTGGCCTTTGCTAATTCCCCTGACTCTCAGAGTTGAATTAGCGTGTGTTAGATGACTGCAGTGGCTGGCCTCTAGCTCTGGGAATGGAGATGTTATTCTACAGGTTACTTTGCTTGTTTCTTTGCAGTTTCTGAGCTGCTATGAGACTTGGACAAATGACACTTATTTGCTAGAGTAAAATTATCTCCAGGACAAGCTATGTGACCAGTGACTATTTGCAAATTCAGATCGTCAAAGAGGATTTGCCAAGGAGCAGTGTATACTGGTCACCACAGCAATTGTCAGTAACCCTCATTACCTACTCCCCAGGACCCACACTTCCCAATGAGGAGTCAGGCACCTTCAGAGCAGCGGGTGGCATTGGGCCAAGGAGATGCCATTTCCCCACATATACATGCATAGGGCTTCTCTCCGCAATGTCTGTGTGTGTGAGATTGAAGCTAGAAGTTGAATTTGGGCAATTTCCCTCAGTGGATTGAAGTTTGAGCCACAGTCATGCAGTCACTCCTGTATCTATGACATACTGAGATGTATTAATAGGAAGCAACCCCTCAGTTAGTGTTAATGAGGACTCTGGAATCCCCAGAAGGCAGTGCAGAGCCGGGACCACCCTTGGGTCTGACACTCAGTTTGGAGCTCTGTCATCATCATCACCTAAAAGACACTTTTGAGTAGGTACAAAAGACTATTTATGGTATACTCAGGTATGAAGAAGAATGCGATAGTGAGACCAGGCTGTCTGCCACCCTAGAGTACACAGGCTCACCATCACAGCCCCCGTGGCTCTCACGGCCCATACCCAGGAGTAAACGCAGTCCCTGAATTCCTTGCTTTTCTTAACAGTTTCATCACATGTATTTTCAGTCTTAACCAACATGTTTAATGGTGCACACATGTGAACTTTGCACAAATGGGAACGTGTGTTCTTCTGGTGCTTTTTCTGCTCACTCTTAATGCTCCCAAGATAGTTGAGTGTAGCTGTTAACTCCGTCATCTTTGCTTCTGTGTAGTGTCTGGTCGTATGACTCTACCCAAGTTTATTTATCCATTCTACTGGAGATGGATACTTGTGTCATTTATAGTGTTTTGCTGTATTAAATGCTGCTATAAGATTAGCATTTCTTGGGTGTGTTAGATGGAGTCACATGTGCGGTACTTGCTGTGATGTCTAAGGTCTATGCTTAGGAGCGGAATTGCTGGGCCATGTAGCATAGCACATACTCAGCTTTATTAGGTCATTCCAGACTGTTTTCCAGAGTCATTGAACTAATTTTGCACACTCAGCAGCAGTTTATAAGACTTCTATTTAGTTTACTCTCTTGCCAACGTGTTGTCAGAGTTTTAGATGTTTTGCTGTCTGGTGTGAAATGTCTCTTTTTATCTTTTTATTGGCCATTTGGGCTTCGTTTTCTGTGAATTTAAGTCTTTCTGTCCATTTTCTTTTTGATTTGGAAAAGTGTGTTATATATTCTATATACTTAGCCTTTACTACGAGTGCTGTAAGTATCATTTCTAAGCTTATAGCTTTTGTTGACCATAAAATTCATGTAGATGAGCATATCATTTCCTCTGTACTTTGTGCTTTTTAAGCATTAACAAAGTCTTCCCTGACCTGTGGGCATAAAGACAATTTCCTATATTTTTTCTAAAGGTGCTGCCATTCACATTTAGGTCTGTAATCTATTGGAATTGACTTATTTAGGTAGAGTGAAATAAGGGAATTAAATTAATTCTATTTTTCCTATATAGATATTCATTTGTCCTAGCATCATTTACTGAAAAGATTGACCTTTCCTTGCTGCTTTGAGATAATATTATAGTCATAAAGCAATGTGTGGTTCTGTTTCTGGGCTCTCTGTTTTGCTCTACTGGCAAAGGGCTAGGCCAGTTGACCAGCCCCGTGGTGTCTCAGCTACCAGAGCTGAAGGGGTCCTTGCCTGCCCATCAGAAGTGTCCTGGCTAGAATCAAGTTCCATAAAAACATAAAGAAATCTGTTGTAAGTTAGATTAACATTGCAGATCAATTTAGGGAGAATTAACATCTCAAGGTAATATTGACTCTTCTAATTCAAGAATATTCCATTTCTTTATTTGGGTCTTTCCTAATATATTTCAATGAAATTTTATAATTTTAGCTATAAAGGTGTGGTGTATCTTCTGTTGAGTTTATTACTAGACATTTAATATAAAATTATTATTATTATTATTATTTTTTGAGACAGAGTTTCACTTTGTCACCCTCAGTAGAGTGCTGTGGCATCATAGCTCACAATAACCTCAAACTCTTGGCTCCAAGAGATTCTTTTTCCTCAGCCTCCTAAGTAGCTGGGACTACAGACTTCTGCCACAATACCTGGCTATTTTTAAAGACGGGGTCTCACTCTTAGGCTTGTCTGGTACTCCCGAGCTTAAGCAATCCACTAACCTTGGCCTCCCAGAGTGCTAGAATTATAGGCATGAGCTACCACGCCCAGCTCTGATATTGTAAAATTCTTATTTAAAATAACATTTGTGCAGTTACCTTTTCTGTCTATTGCTAATTGCTAATGCATGAAAATGCAATTGATTTTTGTACCTTGATTTTTTTGTGTGCATTGACTTTTTTTTTTTTTGAGACAGTCTCTAGCTGTCACCCTGGGTAGCGTGCTGTGGTGTCATAGCTCACAGCAACCTCAAACTCTTGGGTTTAAGTGATTCTCTTATGTCAGCCTCCCAAATAGCTGGGACTACAGGCACCTGCCACGCTTCCCAGCTATTTTTTTTGTTGCAGCTGTCATTGCTGTTTAGCAGGCCCAGGCCAGGATCGAACCCACCAGCCCTGGTGTATGTGGCCAGTGCCCTAGCCGCTGAATCTGCAAGTTTCTTTTAAAAATGTGGACAGTTGTTTTTTGGAAATGATGACCATTTTTTCCTCCTAATCCTTTCTAATTCTTATACTTTTATACATTTTTAAAATATTATTTCACTGGCTAGGACCAGAAAGTACAGTCTCAAACTGAAACAATGAAGGAGACCACTTCATCGTTAATAGGGTGTTTGCTGTAGGTTTCTGAGTATTCACTTCTATTCCTGGTGTAAGAGTTTTTTCATCCTGATTAGATGCTGAAATGCATCAGACGCCCTTTTCCTATCTGTTGAGATGATCTTTTTTTTTCTTTTAACCCGATACAAAGTGTTTATTACATTAATGGATTTAAAATATTAAGTTACTCTTGCATTCCTGGAATAAACCCAGTCTACATTGCTGCAGTTGGCATGTATGTATATACTTAGATTTTTTGCACTTACAGTCACAGATGGGATTGGCCCAGTCTTGGCTCATACTGTTCTTCCTTGGGTTCTGTGTTTGCCGTTGTGCTGGCCTCAGACAGTGAGTTGGGGGAGGCACCCGCTTTTTCTGTGCTCTTTTTCATTATTTGTTCTATAGAGGACTGGCAGGACTCTGGGGAAATGGTTAGCATTTGATTAGTGGTTTTTTTTTTTTTTTTTTGGTGGGGAAACCTGAAAGTCCAAATTTGCTTTGTGTCTAAGTGCCTTTCTGGGATGGCTTAACTGACTTAAATGTATCTAACTTTTGAAGATAGAAAAGTGTTCTTAGCGTCTTTGCAGCTTTGTCGGTTAGAAGTAGCCTGATGCTAGGGAAGCTGATCCTCTTGTGCTAATCTATGCTTTATTTGTTTGTTTTAACAGAGAAGTGATTGAAAAGAAGCCTGAAAAGTTTAAAGTCCAATGTTTGACAGACATCAAAAACCTGTTTTTCCCAAATACAGAACCCTTTTATGCTGCTTTTGGAAACCGACCAGCGGTAAGTAGTAGATTGAATATATAAGAACTTGGGAAATTACCGCCTGTTCTGAAAGCCCTGGCGTAGAACTACATGTAAAGCCAGAGTCTTGTCCCGTAACAAATAGCAGGGTAAATAGCCACTTGCTCCCAGCTAAAGGCAGGGAGATTAAAAATTATTTTATGGAGTCTAATGTCCTTTGAAGGTTGGCTAGTGGGTAGAAGCTTGAAATGTGGAATTTAGAAACTAAATTCCAAATTACTTGTTAAATTAGTAAAATAAGAACACTTAATAGGATTAGATCCTTTCTACCAGAAGGGAACCACAAAGCCATCCCTCACCACGACAGCTAATGTAGCCTCTCAAGTTTTAGGAGTACAATGAGTACAATATGGTCTCTGAGGCTGAGAGAAACGCTTTGAGATTTTGCAGCTCTGCCCAAATTTACTGGAAAGTTCAGTATTCCAGAGACTATAGTTGGGTACTAACTGCTGAATCAGAAAATCTTCCTACTTTTGGAAGTCTCGATGATTTTCATGAAATGGGAAAATGGGTCAGAGAACACCCTGAAGGGATGTTAGAATTGCCCAGGACACAGTAGGTTGTCGGCCCCTTCACTCAGTCTCTGAACGGGAGAGGGAATGGGGCCCAGAGAGGAAAACTAATTGAATTGTTTCTCATCAAGGGAAATTCTTTTGCTCTACTACTCTGAGGTGTAGCTCTGGTTAATGAAAATTCGATAATATTATCAATATATCAAATCAGAAATATCATCTTCTCTTATGATGTGCTCTTTTTTTCCTAATGAAAACCTTAAATCCTCTTTACCCAACACAGGATGTGTATTCGTACAAGCAAGTGGGAGTGTCTTTGAATAGAATATTTACTGTCAACCCTAAGGGGGAGCTGGTCCAGGAACACGCAAAGACCAACATCTCCTCGTGAGTATTGCTCTCCTTTTGGGATTACCTTGCAGCGATGACAGTATACTCCCCCCCTCCTTTGCTGCTTATATTTTAATCTTTACTTCCTATAAGGAAAAGTGTATTTTAACTCCTTGTACTTTGTCCAAAACTTAATTTTTAGCGAATTGGCATTAAATCAGATTCCCTCTGGGTTTAAGATTGAAACGAGTGGTTAGATCCTGCTGCAGAGTGGAACGGAATGAATTTGAAGACTCGCGGCTTGGATTTGCCAAGTTAGGTTTGAAAGCCTCGAATGTGAATTAGAAATGTAACCAAATTGAAATATGTGAAGTTATATTTAAATAAGAGAAACTCTATATCTCTTCACACCAAATGTTTCTCACCAGAAACATTGCTGCGTAATTGTTAAAGAGTTCCCCTCTTTTTTTTTTGTTTTTTTTCTGGTTGAAGCCCAGTGTTCCCGAGTCAGTGGGCTAGATTGGATTACTGTTTTTAATGGGGCATCCTGGTTTGCTGTAGAGTGTTACTTTGGGTTCCCAGCTCCTTGGTGTGGAGTGCACGTCCTCATTCCATGTGTCGGGGACCACGTCGGCCCAGGCAGACGATTGCCTCCTTGCCCTGTCAGAGGCTGTGACTTTTGTTCCTGTCTGTGAAGACCTGGAAGGACCTTCTGGCCAGAATGACCAGGCAGCCTGCAGGGCCCGCTTCATCTTAAGGGGGTAGACTGGGGTGCTTAGATCTATGGCCCCTCCAATCATGTCCTGTGGTTTTAGATAGATGAGGGATTTATGTTCTCTCCATGCAGATTTTCACTTTTAAGATGAGGATTGTAACACTTAGGTTCCGAGCCAGCATGAATATGCTAGTTCTAGGCTAAAGGGAGCCCTGGGCTGCCCTACAAGCCTCCTGACCCCACAGACGGAGCAGCGGCCAGGTGGTCCTCAGGGTATGTGCACCGAGATGGAAGGTGCCTCACACCTTGCAGAAGGGAGGTGGTGACAGGCACGGGCCTCCCGACTGGAGGAAGAGCAGCAGGACTTGGCCCCTTTCCCGACCCTTTCCTTCACCTCTGCCGACTCCCCCAGCAGTGTGCTCCTTCTCTCTCCTCCTCCATTTCCATTGCAGAGTGTTCCCACGCAGAAGGCTGCGCTTAGTCTGAAGAACATCCAGTGCCTTTCCTTTTAGGATCAAAAAAGACCTTCAGCCAATAGGACACTGCCCCAATGTGGCAAAGCAGCCGGTCTTGCCTTGACTTCTGTGGAAAGAGGGGGTCCAGCACCTAGGAGGGTTCACCTATGAGGCCTTTGAAGTCATTGTGTTTGCTGAGACCCTGGGGTTAAAGGGCAACTGGGTGCACATTTGTTCATTGCCAAGGAATGTTATCATCTACCACCTGGACTGGGGATGGGTTTATTCGTGGCTGGGAGAGAGTAACTCTGCTCCCTGGGAAGCACACATTTTTCTGGCATTGAACTTGGAATGATGGTTTCTAAGCCAGATAGGTACTTGTCACTCAGAACCTGGGACAGTCACCTGAAATGTCTTTATGTGGAGGGGCCACGCTAGGTAAGAAGCTCAGAGCTTTCTCCCTCAGTGTGTGAGTGTCAGTGCTAGAGCTCGGCCCACACTGAGGGGGGCTCAGAAGATGGAGCCCTGCTCACCGCTCAGAGCATGTGAGGGCGGGTTTGATTCTAGCACCCACCACAGCCTGGCAGGGAGCTGCTGCCTGTGGGAGGCGCCTCCTGCCACAGCCACAGACCGCAGACAAATAGGCCTTAAAGTCGGGAGGTATTTTAAAAATTTGTCTGTTTATTTTAATGCCCAGGGAAGACATAATTCTTGGCTTTGTATTGAAAGACATTTTTCCCATTTTGTGCAAGCACGCAGTTTTTCACCAGTCCTTTGGAGGTCCTTTATTAAATACACACTCATCCTTATTTAAGTTAGTTATTTTATGCCTTGAAACATGCTAATTCCTGGCATTTGGGTTTTGAAAAGCCCCTTTTGGGTCTTAGCAAATTGCAAATGGAAAGGGATCCAGTGACTGTCAAGGAGGCATCCAGAGAAGCCTGGGTGTGTCAGGATCGCTATTTGGAGGGGCCAGGGGGTCTGAACATGCATATTCAATATAGCAACTTTCTTTTTGGAGTACTTGTCACAGACACTATGAAATAATATCTAATGTCTTCTGGGGAGTGCACAGATAATAGAATGAGAAATGTTGGCGGGGTCATTGGAAACCCTGCTCTAGTCCAACTCCACACAGCATAAAGATGAAGGGCCTGAGGCCCAGACAGGGCACGACACTTGCCTCAGATTGGCCAGCAAGTAAGGCAGGAGTGGATTCCGGGTCTCTGGACCCTCATGCAGCTCTCAACCAGAGCTCCTTTCCCTGGGACTTGTTAATAATTTGTAGTCAAATACATTTCTTAAGTATTTCCTATACACTATTTTATTGTTGTGTGCATTATTGTTTGATTTACTTCTTGTATGAACACTGTGGCCCAGTTTTTATTCTCTTCCTTTTACAGTGGAGGAACTTGTGGCTTAGAGATGGTAAAGCCTTTGCCCAAGATCACACAGTTTATTAAATGGCAAAGCTGAAGGTCAAATCTGTGTCTCCTGAACCGCAGGACCCAGTGTTTTTCAGTGTACAGTGAGGTGATCTTGGTCTGGGCTTCCAGAGATATGCCCTGTCTGCCATTCTTTCCCTCCTGAAACCCCCATATGTGACCCCTGCAGCAGGCGGCTGTCCCTGGGCCATGCTGCCTTCTTCCTGACCTCTGCTGTGATCTGCCCCCTGCTCCTGTCCTACAGGGGAAGTCGAGTCCCTCCTTCCTGTCCACGTAGCCCACTCAGATTCTCCTCTGCATACTCTTTTTGGAGTACCTGTCACAGATGCTATGAAATAATATCTAATATCTTGGCTTTGATTTCCAATCAATTAATAAGACATTATTCTAGAATCGCTTCAGGTGCATTAAATAGGTGGTCTTCTGCCTGCGGCCATAGATATTTTTTCCTCCCATCCTTAGAGCACACCCTGGGTGCCTCGCTGATGTTGGGTGGTAATGACAGTATCCGTCTCCCTTGCAGGTACGTGAGGCTCTGTGAAGTGGTTGACCACGTTTTTCCATTGCTGAAAAGAAGCCATTCTTCAGACTTTCCCTGTTCGGATACTTTCAGTAATTTCACCTTTTGGAGAGAGCCACTACCACCTTTTGAAAATCAAGACGTGCACTCTGCCTCAGCGTAAAACGTACCAAGCAGCCTCCGACGGCAGTGCAGAGCCGGGGCGTCACCCATTAAAGGATAGGTTCTGGGCAGCGCGCGGCTGCAGCTTGGGGGTGTGATGTGCGGTCGTTTGCTTCAGAGCAGAGAGAATGGAGGCGCATCTTTCCCCTGCCCCAACCCGGGAGCTATGTTTCTAAAGGAACTCTGCAGGGTGTACTTTACAGCCGGGGAGTCAGGTGCATTCATGGTGTGGGAAGCATTCCTCATTTGCGGCTTTGCACGTTACTATACAATGCTGCATTCCCAGCCAGCCCCAGCGGTTAGTTACTGCTTCACGTGCAGTACGAGCCTGTGAAACCCAAGTGGAAGGTGGCTGTCTGAGGGCCGTCCCCACCAGTGACAGCCTCAGTTGAGGAACTCCAGATGGGCACGATTCTTGGCAGAGTAGGGGGTACATTTCCTTGTAGCAATGTCTGTGCCACCTTCTGCACACAGTGGGGAGGGCCGTGAAGGGTCACGCGACCTCAATCTGAGGTTTCTGAAGGGAATCCAAACCTCACTGGGTCTGGGCCTTGGTCCTGGTCTTGGCCTTGGGCTTACGATGTTCCCTTGCAGTATTCTCAAACTAGTCTCATTTTTAGGCGACAAGTTCTTTAATTCCTTTGGTTAAAGGCAGCCTATCGAAGTGGCATCTTTTCCCCATTTTTCGAGGCTCAAGGCTGGAACATTTATGCCTTAATGCATCTGTGGCAGACAGTTTATTTAAAATGCACCGTATCTAGCTCTTGGTAACTTTTGCAATGCCTTAAACTAAAGTGAGAGTTGAATGTTACGAAGGCAGTATTTTGGATCACTTGGACACTCAGTCAGCTTCCTTTCATCCGGCGAGGTGGTGCCAATGATGTGGACTTGAACGTGCTTATGCCAAATGATAATGATGTTGACTTTTATTGGGGGGGTCTCAAAAGAAACTTGTTAGTTTTAAGAAAGATATTTTCAAGAAGTTCGATTTATTCTTTGTAGATATTATTTATTTACTCCGATTAGGTTACTATTATACATATTTTAGTCATATTTTTTTTCTGGTCAGCTGTCACTAACATATCAAAAGGGATTCTATATAGTTAACCCATCCAAAGCGCCTTACTCTGTCTGCGTCATAGGCTGGCCCTCTTTTGGCATTTATAAGTAATTTATTTTCCTTAGCTCTTTCCACTCAAATGCAGGGCAAGTGAAAAAGTGGTAAGGTGAGTGGACCTTCTTTAAGCCAATAGAAGGTGATTCTTTTACTTGTTTATTAAATTGGCTTGTGGTTGAAAACCATTTGAAAAGTAAAAAAAAAAAAATTACTTTGTTAAAAGATTTTGCTTTACTTTCTGAAGTATTATTTTTTTAAATTGTGTTTTGCTCCGATGATTGGAACACTTTCCTATTTAGATTTCGTCGTTAAGAGTCATAGGAGGCAGAAAATGGAACAGGTGAATGAAATTTCACTCTTTCTGTGAAAGAGAATCCACAGAGTCCTTGCCTTCATGTGGTTGGCGGGCCCTGTCAGCATCGACGTCTTTGTCGGACGGTTCACATTGGCAAACATGGGAGGCAGACACGCGTGTGTGGATGGCAGATTTCCACGGAAACACACACACGCATGTGCAGACTCCCTTCCAGAGGTCGTAAAAATAATTAAAAATAGCCCCGCCTCACCCAACTCCTCTGGGCTTGTTTACTAGAATCGTGAAGAGGCTACTTTAATTCTTCCTTTCTCGAGGGTATTTCTGAGTGACTTTTAATTGTTGTAAAGTGAACTAAGTATCAGCTCATGGGTCTGCAAAGGTTCACGAGGTTGCCTCCCTGCACCCGGGAGGAACTTTGGTTGTCACGTGGGTGGTGTGTCCGTCTCCTTTCTTTGGGACAACCCTCTGCAGTACCCTCTCCAGGTGGAGCTTTCAGAGCATGCCCCCTTAGACCCCTAATTTTGATGTATCTTAAACGTCCATATCACTACACCCTGAATTAGAGGCATGCCTCCCAGAAAGTGGCACCCTCAGATCTGTGTCAAGTTCAGGGTGAGTCCTGGTGAGGGTGTAGTCCTAATACCTGCCTTGTGGCTCCTGAAAATGAGGTTTGTATGTGGGAGGCCTCTGTGTGTGAGGTGGTTTATCTATGTGTACATAACTGAAACCCAGTGATGCTGAGGTCACCTTCTAGAAGGCTTGTATTTGGACCACATATTTCAAGGTTGCCCTTTGGAAATGAATCACGCCCTAGTGACAAGTCATTGAATGTTCATCATATCTGATAAAGAAAAATATATATTCTTGGCATACAAAAAAAAAATACATACCTGGTCCATGGGAGAAAAATGATTACACTTTCAAAGAGAATTCCCTTTTCAGTTTTCGGTTGGGACTGCCACTCTGAGTATATTTTATTTACAACCTTTGATCTGTATTTGGACAGGCTGGTGCAATGATAAAAAAAAGGTCACTGTACCATTTCATGGTGTTGTATCAGATGCAAAGATGGAAAACACTGTAATAAATGAGACCCGTGAAAGACGTTGATGGAAATTAGTCACGTGAATTTTAAATAGTCTTTGATAAGTTGTTGATTTTCTAGTGTATGTTACCAAACATTACTTTATGCTCTACTCGAAATTCTCAAGGCTGTAAACTGTTCACTATTTAGAATAAACATCTTTTCTGATGTTTTAGATTTAAGTGAGTGAGGTCCCACCCCTCTCTATGCCCTTGGTGGGGATAGAAGGATGCAGACAGAGAGAAGGCTCCTCGGGGCTCCTCCTGCCCTGGCGGAGGCTCTGGGGTGGGACGCTTTAATCAGATGCTCAGGAAGTGCCTCCCAGGGCCTGGCCCAGAATCGGGGTTGATGATTTCTTGCTTCACATCTGCTGTCCTCATTTTTTGGACTCTCGACTTCTCTGTGGTGTACCCCAGATTTTTTTTTTGTTGTTGTTATTTTGAGTGATTTAACCAAAATCTTCTACTAGTTTATATAAACTGAAAAGTGTCATAATTCCTGCTGATTTTGTGGGTCATCGACATGGCTGTTTCACCTGTGTCAGCCTAAGTGTTTCTGGAACGAAGGGAGGAGAACTGGTCCCTAAATGCTCGACACACAACAGCCCTAGATACTCGACTGAACTCCTCACGAAGCCCAATCTCAGCAGTTCCCCTCCGGGCCTCTGGGCGGCGAATGCCTGTGCATCTTGAGAAAACAACACACGCCCTCTCATTCTGTCAACTCGTTCCAACTCTGACCTCAGTGCGTAGGCTTTTTCAATCTGTAAAATAAAAATCTGGACCGTTGTCTGCGGCCTATGGACTCCCACGTGCTCTGGGTGCAACTCTCAGACGTGTGCTGGGGAGCTAAGTCGGTAGCTTGGATTTCTTCTGTGTCCCATTATCATCACCTGAATATTTAAAATGTGTTAGAGCTTGGTTTTCAAACTCTGACACGACACCACCCTAGCTTCAGAGGCTGAGGAAGGTCAACAATGGGGCCGTGGGCCATCAGCTTTGGGCCTCTAAGCACCTTTCCCAGGAAAAAGAGATGTGTGCCGCCCCAGAGTGATTCAATCCTGGAACAGGAGAACTGTTGGGGAGGAAAGCTAAGTAGGCCCCCTTCTAAAAAGTTGAAAAACAAGCTGCCAGGATCTGTTTCTTCATCCTTGCAGGAGCACTAACCAGCTGCTCCAGGAGGGCAGGCACTGGTGCAGACCCGGGGGGCCTCTCCGTGCCCCATCTCTGCCTTCATCCAAGAGAAGGTGGTTAAAATGCCAGCTGCTTCTGTTTCCAACCCCCTCTTTCAACTCCTGCTGCATCAAAGGTGGTGATCAGTGTCACTTCTATGGCGAGCCAGGCAGGGGGGCTTGGTACTGGGCAGAAACCAGCATCTGAGCAAACAGAAGCTGACCCTGGAAGTCAGCAGGCCCAAATGGCCACCTGGGGGCACAAGAGGTTTGGGTTTGGCAGCAGGGCCTTTTGAAAACAGTCTCTGCTGTGACAAGGGCCCTCTCCCAGCCTTGCTGGACCTGGAGACTAGCCATGTTCTGGACAAGGGGGGGGGACAAGGGGGAGTTGCTCCAAGGGGGCTGTTTATATTCCCATTGGCACAGCCTGAGGTCAGACCCACTAACTGGCCTGGAGGAGGGTGCAGCCCATGCCTATTCAGATCTAAAATCCATTTCAATCTGTAGTTCTCAAACTGTAGCCTCCCGGCCTGCAGCCGTGGCACCAGGGGGGCTGGATAGAAACAGATCTCACCCTAGATCTCTGGATCACACTGTGGGCATGGGCCCCGCAATCTTGATTCTGGTGCCGGCTCCAGCCCCAACCCTGCTCCTGGGTGGCCTCTTTTGTGTTGCTGCAGCAGGGCACCTTGGACTTTTATCTGGCAGGGGGAGCCAGTGCAAGCCGCCTTAGTACCCACACAGACCTGCCACAGTAGGGAAGCCCCTGGAAAGATCCTCCTGCCTCCGCCACACTCCTGAAAAGGAGCTTGGAAGCTCAGTACAGGTGCTCACTTGAGTCACAAGGTGTCGTTGTGATCCTTTAATTCATAGCTGCCAGCTGGAGCCACCTTCCCAGGGATCTCGATGTGAGCCCTCCGAGTGGGGAGGGGCTTATAGGCCTCAGGGAAGGAGGGAGCAGCCCTGGGTTGTGCCCAGATTTCAAATGGCTCCCTTCTTCCCCCAAACTGTTGGAGCCTGGAGGTGTCTGTTCTGATGCCAGCCTCTTTTCATTGGTGCAGGAAGTCCATTCAGCTCTGCATTGCTTTTAATGAGTTTTGCAAGCAAGTGGCCTCTTCCTGTGACTCACTCTGCCTTTTGTGCACCGGAGATTGTGGTTTTAAGTTTCACTTTGGAAAGTAACCACTACTTGGGCTGCTTTCTCCTCTGCTGGAATCTGAACAAGTCGCATTCATTTTGCAACAAAGAAATGTAAATGCAGGAGCCGACAGTCATATTTCTGCTCTGATTGTAAAAACATCCTTTTCCGAGATAGCTGACGGAGCCAAGCTAAGGAGAAATGGTTTATATTTTCAAGTAACATGTTCATTTGGGAACTTCACATTTTTCCTTCCGGAGTGGCTGGATAGTTTTGCTTTTGTTCTTTGTCTTCTGGGTTCATGTTTCAGGGAGACCCTAAAAAATAAACAGCACTTGTTGATCAAGTGACGCAGTTGACCTCTCATTCACTGAAAGAGACCTAGTTCTGGACCCACGTTTCTGACCTTGCATTCGTGCAGCATACAAAGGAGGACGATGGGGATCATTTCTTGTATAGGAAAATGTCTTGGATCTGTGCCTTCCACAGAAACCAGTTTAGGATGCTACATAGATGAATTTCTTAGGATTAGCAGGGATGTATAAATGGACAAACACTATACAGCATTTGCCCTCGAATTTAAATAACATAGGGAGACATCTTCAAAATGTTAGTGTTGAACTAAATTATTTTTATATACTTTCCTTTAAATATGTACAAACGTTAAACAATTGCTCTCATGCAAGTATAGAGCCAAAATGCATTTAAAATTAAGCGCAGATAAAACCATCGTGCTAACGGAATTCATGTTAACATTAATGGTGTGTGGTAAATGTTGATGTATCGAAGCTGCAGGAAGGATGTTGGGTTTGGGTTTATAATCGATGTATTCATGCTTTTCATTTGTCAACTTGATTCTTTTGACTTTTGAACACAACGGACCACCATTGAAATCATCATCATTAACACGGACTTGCACAAAATATAGTAGTGGAAAAGTTCTTATTCCATAAAGACATTTACACTCACTGCTCATGGAGTGTTACAAAGTTTTACACCAAAGTTGGGGTCCCTTCATTCCACTGCCCAACAGGACAAATGTAGCATTGACTTGGACTTTTGGATTTAGCCAGGGCCCGTGTAGTCCATTGTTCTGATTTTCTTTTTGTGAAGTGCCATGACACTTGAAGGGACACTAAGATGGGAGCTTGCATCTTGCAAAAAACCTGGCCTGCTGAACCAGGAAGCCTGGAGGGCCCCTAAGAAGGTGGTAATTAAGTAACCTAGGTAACCAATGACCAATACAAAGGGACCATCAAGGACCAATAGGAAAGGGCAATCCTGCCTAGAGGCGCAGAGAGGCCAATGAAAAACTTGCAGCCAATTTCAAAAGGAGAATATTTATGTTGCTGGAGACCTTTGAGTTTGGTCTCTCTCACTTCTGCTCCTTCATGAGAGGGACCTGCTTCCAACTCTCTCTGCTAGTGCTCCGAACTTTTTGTTCTTCCTAAATAAATGTTACCCTGAAACGTGTGTAGGTTACTTTTACTTTCTATCCACACCGTCTGTGCCGCTCCAGTTTTGTTTTCAGTGTCCACTCTTGCTTTTAATGAAAGCCACGCCTTGGTTGAACTTTCCAGCTCAGCCGAGTAATTGAACCAGGTCAACTGGGTTAGGGGAATCAAGACCCCTGACCCCAAATAGCTTACCTAAAACTGCCACGCACTTCGGGACTGGATTTGGGGTGCTCTTCATCCTGCCCCTCCTCTGGGACTCTGACGGATGGAGCATCACCTGAGCCAGAAGGGTGGTCCTGGGTGAGCACCAGCGCCCTAAGGGGAAGGCTCCCTGGCAAACTGTATAAGATATAGGTTAGGCCTAAAGTGTCAGGGCTTTTTTCTTTTTTAAATTTCAGGTTAGTATGAAGGTACAAACAACCAAGTCTTAATATTTGAATTGTTAGGTAGAGTCCCTCTTGTAGTTATGTCCAGCACCCAAAGGATGTGCCACGCACCCCTACATTGTGCCCATTCAAATATTTCCTTTAGCTTCCAAAGCAGGATAATTCCTCCCCTCCCCAGCTCCGTGAAGGTGGGACCTCCCCAAGTAGACTTAACACTGGAACAAAAGCAACTGACAGTGCTGAACACACACTTCCTGCCTCTGACATAGCAGAGCTGCAGGTGCCAAGACTCAGCAGTTCCTTGGAGAAGGAGAAAGCTGCTCCGTCCCTGGGGAGCAGGGAGGAGCAGTGGGGGGGGGAGGGAGGGAGCTGGTCGCAGGCCTGCACAGGTGTAGCCAACCTGCAGTGCAATGCAAAGGTCCAAGTCTCTAAAGGAGGTGGGCAGGAAGCCTATTTCTAGAGAGCCAAAGCAATTTCAAAACTTCCCATTGAGGTTTTGCTTGTCTTAGGAGGAAACTGGTCAGTGGTTAGGTTAGAAGCTTTGCCTGGTTCTGGGGTCCCCCGGGATGGTAGGCAGCTTTTTCTGGACATGGGGAACACTGGCTGGAGTATCAGGGCGGGGCAGCTGAGCAGCCTCAAAATCCTTAAAGATAGTCCTGATTCTCTGCATACCTGGAGAAAGATAGAAGTGACCTCAGCAGGACACCCTGAGATGAAGGGGACCCCCAGTGGCCTTTTCCTCAGCTGCATGTCCTCCTCCCATCCTGTGATACCAGGTAGATCAGAAAGTTCCAGGCTTGGGGGGTTTTGAGACACCTCAATATCTTTGGGGGAGGGAGAAGATAGGAGATGGCCCTTCTCAGAGGAGTTCTGTTTTTTTTTTTTCTCTCCAGCAGCAGCAGTAACAGCAGCAGAAGCAGCCTCTCAGAATCATTTTATTGCATATGAAAGCAACTAATGTATCAAAGTTGATTCAGGCACACAGTATGGTTTGGGCGTGTCAAAAATGGAAGCTGAGAAATGAGCACACATTAGCTGAGGATATCCTGTGAGGTGCTCAGAACTAGCCGATGTGCTTGTTTGTACTTTCATTAAAGCAAGACCCCTAGGGTCTTCTCTGAGCTGGTACACCCAGTAGACTGTCTTTATAGTCACGCTCCTTTGACTGTCCCCTCTAACTCACAGAGCGTTTCACATCCTCTAGCTGGTTGCCATCCTCTCCCTGGTGTATCAAGGCCCAGCCACACCCACTCCTTGCCTGTAGGCTCTTTCAGACTGGCCTACATGGAGCTCATGGTGCTCTGGAAGCTGTTAAGGTATAAGGTACAGCACAATTAGAAGTTGTATTATCTTTGCTGCTTTCCAAATGCTTTTTACAGTCATGAACTTCATTTTATTGAGAAAACTGAAATTCAGACAGGTTTGTATAAGGTCCTCCAACTAGTGAGAGGTGGAGTCAAGACTCAGGTCCTCCATCCCAGGCTAACTTGGGAGTCTCCAGGCTCTGTCTTGTGGTTTCCAGCAGTTGATCCCTGTGGCCACAGAGAGCAGCAGTCATGCGAGTGGCCACTGGGATGATGGGGGTTAAGTGGCCACTGCACCAGCCAGCCTACAGGACAAGGCTCATGTGAGGGTCTACTTGGGCTGGGGTGATCACTGCGAAGAGGACCCAGAGAAGGGAGTGCACCCTGAGGAAGACTTGAAGCCGCTTCCCCGTGTTCCTTAGAGCTGAATCATTATATGCACCACAGAGCATTTGCTTTTTGAAAAAGCTAACACATTTTGAAAAATAGGGTAAGTACTTCCTGTTTTGACCAGGAACAGATGCAAACCAGTCCCCACACCTCTCATCAAGCACAGCCTGCCCTTTCAGTTCACAAACATCTGCAGGGACCCACTTACACTTGAGTTGGGGAACAGAGCACGTGTAACTCAAGTTCCTATGAAATAAATACCCCATCTCCTGGCTGAACAGGAAGATTTGCTAGAGTACCATGAAACTGATGCATTGGACACATTAGATTGTGAGCATTTGGGGCACAGGACTAACTCATCTTTGTCACTGATGAATTACAGCCGAGTGATAACACAAAGGAATGACACATCCAGCTGCCAAATTCCTGATGTGTGGCATCTTGATGTAAATGATTATTGGTTTGGAGCTTCTTGTGTATGTGGGGGGCAGGGAGGAGTGTAGAGACCTTGAGCCTCAGAGTGTGTGGAGGAGGTGGCTGATTGTTGTCTAAAGAGTTCTGCTTTTCTTCCATATTGTGAGTAGTTGCTGAAAATCAGCCTCCCACCAGGACTGTATTTCCCAGCCCCTATTCTCATGTTAGATGGAGCCACAGCTTGCCAATAGGAATATGAGTAGCTTCTGGGCCAAAGTAGTTTAAAAAGCAGGTGCCTATCTCTATCCATCAACCTGAAGCAAAGGGCAGAGCCACAAGATGGAAGGAACCTGGGTCCCTGCCTGCATCACTGTGGGGAAGGCAGCCTGCCAAATACCAAAATAGACTTTGTGTGGGTGAGAAATAAACTTCCAGCATGGTTAACTTCTGAGATTTATTTGTGAGAAGATTTGGCATTACCTAACTGATATGACATATGAGGAAAGAGATTCAGATGGGACAGTTCATGAGGCCTTCTGTGATGGCTACAGCCACTGCGTTTTAGGACAAGGAATATTTTATTCTGAGCTTTATATTTTCTTTTTCTGTTTCTTTACAATATCCTACAATCTTCAGTGAAGTTTATTAACAACTTTTTTCTATATTCAGTCTGTGTTAGAGTTTTGGGAACACAAAGAGAGAAGCTGTGGCCCTGGTTAGGGTAAAGGAGGGTGGGCATGTGAAGAAAGGACGGTAGTCTGCAGGAATGATGATGTGACTCCTGGAGATGGCCAACAGGATGGATCTGGGGAACCAGGCTAGATCTAGAGGGGCCATATTGACATGCCACTGTCATCTGAGGACCTATGAATCATGAGGAGGAAGCTGAAATTCCCATTTCATGTGATGGGTGTAAATAATGGTATTTGGATTCAAGGGAAGGGTGTTCCCAACAGACTGGAGACTTACCGCAGCACACAGATTATATGTAATTATTTTTCATATGGTTGAGATTTATACAAAAGAACACTGAATAAGAGTTTATATTTCTTTTGATTCGATTATACTGATTTCTGACTTATTCTTTGGGGCTCTAGAAATAATCTCTGAATTGGGTTTATTAGTTGTTTGGATTCTGAAGAATTTTTAATTACTTCAAATCTTTCCTAGGTGGTGCCTGTGGCTCAAAAGGGTAGGGCGCCAGCCCCATATGTCAGAGGTGGTGGGTTCAAACCCAGCCCTGGCCAAAAACTGCAAAAAACAAAAAAAACAAAAAAAACCAAAACAACAAAAAAATCCTTCCCTTCCAGGTGCCCTGGGGAGGGGTGTGAGCAGGGAGGCGCCAGGTCACAGCTCCTCCCTTCCCCCCACCTCCTTGCTCTTCCACTCTTAGGTACAAACTTCATTTTCTATCTGAGACACCTACCTCCCAGGGCACTCAATAGGAGCCTGTGTTTCTCATTTGGTTGGAGTTATATTAATTGTGTGTAGGTTTTCAGTTGACAACACCTGTGGAACATTTGCTCTGCGGTAGTTCCATGCAGAGCACTATTGAGGCAATGGAACGAATCAAAGAGTGTTTCTGTTCCCCTGGAGCTGATAGGCCATGCTGGGATGAGGTCAGGCAAGCACAACTCTGGTCTGTGATGAATAGAAGTAGATGCTTTAAGAGAGATACAGCTATGAGCTACAGGAGATTTGGACTTACATCTTCCTTTGAATATACTTAATCTTATCTGAAGTCACCCTTCCCTCTGTCATTAACAGATGCTGACTGGTTGACCATACGTGTGTGTGTGTGTGCTGGGACCTGGGGCTGTAAGTAGGTACAAGGCATAATTCCCTTGCCACATACTTAAGAAGTCTAATTTCACATGTAAAAAGTCAAGAATCCAACAAATACCTCCTGTGACTGCCATTTGTTTAGCGGAAAAGTATTTTCGGGTAGTTTCTGCATGCTAAGGACAACTCTGGGGTGCTGAGGATTAGTGAATGAAGGAGTCAATGAAATAAAATTCCTGTCCTCAAGGTGGGTCTATTCTACATGGACACAGAAAATAAATATGTGACGTGTGATAAGTGATGCAGATAAAAAGGAAACAGGAGAAAGAGGAGGGTGTAGTAAAGGAAGGGCACTGTTCCCCTTGGTGACAGGGTTGGCTTCTCTGCTACAGGGACGATTGAGCTGGACATGGGGTTGGCGGGGAGAGGTAGCCAGGGCAGAATACACAGGGCCTTAGAGACTACTGAAATGGGAAGATTGTGAGAAGAGCAGCATTTAGGGAGAAAATCAAGAGTGTTCTTTCAACATGTTAAGTATGGAGAGCTATTAGATACCCTAGAGGAGGTGTTGAGTTGGGCAATTGGATATACATAGTACAAATCTGAATTTCAGAGGAGGAGGCAGGAATGAAGGTAGACACATCAGTATATAGATGGCGATTAAAGCTAGGCGAAGAATGAGTCTAGGGAGCGAGAGGGTAAAGGGGAAAGAAGATCTGAGGTCCAAGGGCTGAGGACAGAGCCCCAAGGTAGCAGAGAAGTGCAGAGCCTCTGACAGGGGCCTGAAGACCATCCACGGGCAGGAGCAGATGTCTGCAGGGGAGGGAGAGACAGGTAGTGACCCACCACTTCCCTCCCTGTTGGACAAGTCAGATGGAGACCAAACTCTTGGCTCTGTCACCTGGAGGTCACTGAAGGCATGACCCAGTTGAATGGATGTGCTGGAGCAGGGGCCAAGTCTGCTTGGAGTGCTATATAGACCACCACCTGCCTGGGAGTGGGGCGGTGGGTGTTGTCAGGGTAGGGAAGGCCTCCTGGGGTTGGGATGTGGGGACTAAGTCAGGAATGCTGACCAGGTATTCTCCACCCAGGCGGTGGACAGAGGGTGGGTGGGGGAGCAGTGATGTCACAGCATGGGCTATGAAGTGAGCAGAGACCCTGCTGAGAGGGGCAGGGTTGTGCTATGGTGTGGGCCAGCCATATGATCTAGTGCCATCTTGCTCATACTTGGTGACCTCAGAAGGAGGGGAATGGCAGTACTGGGTGGGTTTTGGAGAAATTATAAGGAGTGGGCCAGTGGCTCAGACAGGAGAGGCTGAGGGTCCAAAATGAGGTGGTGATTTGAGTGTGAGGAGGGGAATGGAGGAGACTTGAAGAGGAGCCACATCCATGTCTCCAAGGCTGACAATCATGTATAGGGCGGACTGACTGCAGAGTCCAGGACCCAGAAACAGAACCGGATGAGGGCGTGGCGGAGAGGACAGGAGTCAGCAGAGAGGACCACCCACTGGATGGCCAGAGAGCAGTGAGCAGTGGGTAGCAGGTAAGGTGTCCGGACTGGGCGTGCTTCTTTGTCACAAAGAAGGTAGACTGGAGAGCTTCAGACCCAGCTTGGGATGCTGCTAGAGAAGTCCCACTCTAGAGAGTCCCAGTATGGCAGCAGTCTCTACAGGCTGTATCCTGCCCTTCCCTGCCCTGGCAGCCAAGCCTCTGGTAGAGGTGTGAGGCCACCAGGAGAGGGGGTGAGATGCTCCCCTGACCCACCGTGGGCCCATCTGTGTGGGCTGCTGAGGAGCAAGTCTTGGGTCCCCAAAGCACAGCTCTGCTTCTGATCTCACCCTCGCCATCTCGGCCCATGGCAGCTGAGTGCTGAGGGGCCACCTAGTCATCCTCACGCCTGGGGAGAAGTAGGAGCCATGCTGGGCCTCTGTGCCAAGGGTGAGCTCCCCTCCAGCAATGCTTGGGTTTTTCAGGGACAGTAGGGTTTGTGGACAACTTGTCCAGAAGAATAAAATTGATCTTTGGTTCCTATATGCCTGCTAGGTCTGTTTAAAATTTTATTTATTTTTAGTGAACAAAGGCAAAATTGTATATATTTACATTGTACCACGTGACATTTTGCTGTTTGTACTTTGTGGAATGTAATGCATACTTCAGAATCACTAAGATAATAGATTTTAAGAGTTCTCATCACAAAGATTGGTAAGCAGGCGTGGTGAAGGATGTGTAAATTCCCTTGAGTTGATCATTCTGGTGTACTGTGAGAGGAGCATAGGTGTGCCGAGAAAAATTGTAAAGATCATGAATTAAATTATTTTCCAAACAAGTTCAAAGCCCAGGAAGTATATTATTTTTTTTTACTCTTTTCTTCTTCTTCTTTTTTTTTTTTTTTTTTTGATCAACATAATTTAAGTTGCTGTGGAAGTTTGGCTATAGGTTCCAGTGTGCGGTGAGATAAAAAGGTTGAGAAACACTGGTGTATACTTGTAAAGAACTGTTCGTTCTGAGTTACACCTGAGGAATGGAGGAGTAATTGGTATTTCCAGCACACACCGGCTGGGAATTTTGGGGAATATACCTTGTGGGCTTTACACCACGGGAAGGAGGTTCTTGAGGTGGGGGCAGAGCCTTAACGGACCCCTGTCTGTGGGACCTCAAGTATCACTCACCCTGTGTGGGACATAGCAGGTTGTGTGTGTGTCCCCATGAGAATGAGAGCCATGGCTGATGCTGAGGGAGATGTTAAGAACAAAGAACCTTCTAGGTGTGGTGGCTTATGTCTGTCCTAGCACTCTGGGAGGCCGAGGTGGGAGGATCACTTGAGCTCCACTGAGCTCCTGAGACCAGCCTGAGCAAGAGTGAGACCCTTCCACCCCTGTCTCTTCTAAAAATAGAAAAACTAGCTGGGTATGCTGGTGCATGCCTGTAGTCTGGCTACTTGGAAGGCAGAGGCAGGAGGATCTCTTGAGCCCAAGAGTTTGGGCTGACTGTGAGCTATGATGAAGCTACAGCTCTCTACTCAGGGCAACAGAATCAGACTCTGTCTACGAAAAAAAAAAAAAAAGAACAGAGACCCTTTTGGGTCTTCTAGCAGGGATTCCTAACCTTGGTATAATAGATGAATTGGGGAAGGAGGGTAGATTTTAAAAATTACTCGTGCTTAAGCACCAACCCAGACCACTTGAATCTGAGCCTAAATAAACCTCTGCTTTCTGTGTGGGGTCAGCTTGACTCAGAAGTGTTTATGAGGACTCTGATTGTCATTGTGGGTTCAACCACAGCAGTGTAATGGTGGATTTTATCTATAAAAAGATAAAGACCTTTGTGGGCCAGAGGGAAGAGGTTGTTTTACAAGGGATATTCCATCTTCTTGAGTCATGTAGAGGGAAAACCAAAATGGAATTATCAGGAAACCAAAAGCTAAAAATAAATGTGGCATACTCCACTGACAGGAGAGCGTGGAGACAGATCCATTACTGGGCTCAGGACTGGGTTGCCAGGAACACCTGAGAAACTAGAAATGAAGAGATTTCCAGAGGCAGAAGGAAGCCTCTAGTAAGATGCAGAGATTTCAGATTTCTCAGGTCTGAAGCCCCTGCCTGGAGGGCAGTCGGTTTGCAGCTATCACCATAAACCTCCTGGAAGGCGAAGCCTTTCTGTAAAATTTCTATTTATAGAAAAAACACACCAAACCACTGGCCAGGCAGGCTGGTGTTCTGGTGAAGGTGAGCATAAATATTTAACTTTTTTCTATATTTTCTCCTCCCCCCGCTCAATTCCCCAATTGTCTGTTATGGTGTCTGAACTGTATTGTGAGTTGGCCCCACCACCATGATTTTGCTTGTGACAGCTTTTCTAGGGGCTTGGAACTTGCTTATGTTGTCTCACTTCTGTGGGTGAGGGGGTGGTAGGGAGATACTTTGTGGTTCTTACTGGCTTTCTGGAAACAGGGGACCTATGAGAAACTCAGCGTTACATTTCTGATCCTTTGCAGGTGCTGAAAGACCTACATCCCTTCTACTGGCAAGTAGCTTGGAAAACAGCAGCTACAGGGGAAATCCACCTGAAATCTACTTCCCCCCAGGGAAGAACGAGAAACTTACAAAGAGAATTACATTAGACTCCAGTTTATTTGAATTTTTTATTCCTTTATTTATTTATTTAGAAATAGAGTCTCACTCTGTTGCCCTGGGTAGAGTGCTGTGGCTTCATCATAACTAACAGCAACCTCAAACTCTTGGGCTCAAGCCATCCTCTTGCCTCAGCCTCCCAAGTAGCTGGGACTACAAGCACTCACCAAAACCCCCTGCTGTTTTTTTTTTGTTTTTTTTTTTTTACTTTTAGTAATGATGGGGTCTCACTCTTGCTCAGGCTGGTCTGTAATCCACCCACCTTGGCCTCAGAGTGCTAGAAGGCATGAGCCACCATGCCCGGTCCTAAAGTTTAATTCCTATGTGGAAATCAAGAAATGGAAAAGAACCTATGGTGTCCATATTTGGGAATATTCTTCAATGTCTATTTGGTGGTCCTGTGTCATCTCTCCAGGGCTACATTAAATCATAAGGGCAAACTTATTGTACTGTGAAAAAGAATAGTGGTGAATTTTCAGAATAGGGGGCAACATGACCTCAGAGTTAATCTAATTAAATATTCTATTCTTGCTCATGTCAGAGCCTTTGGGGACACACAGGAAATAGAAGTTGAGGGGGTTGCCTCACAGCTGGTATCCTGCCCTCAGCTAACTTCATAGACATACTTGCACAATTAAATCAAGTCCAGGGTCCAGAGACAGCAGCAAATCCCGCTGGTTTGGGTCTGCATTTGATCAAATAGATCATGGATCCTCTGGGGGGGGGTTGAGGGTGGAGTCCATGAGTGATGTTAAACTTCTCAATACTATTCTAGCAATCCAATACTATTCTCTAACTGATATTTCTGGGTTGGTAAAGTCATCCTTAAAAGATAGGACATTTTAGTAAGTCATCTTTAATTTTTACTCCCTCTCATCTCAGATAAATACATACCTACTTTGTGGTTTAAGTTTCCTAGCTATTTAGGCAAAGATGGAGACTCCTTTTGGAAGTGAGGTGGTTACACAGAGCAGAGGGCAGGAAAAGATACTTCATGTCTCCTTGTCATGTCCTGTGGCCCCTCATTTGTCCATAGGGTACTAGTCAGGCAAGGTAGGTTCTCACCAAGACTAAGAAAGTAAATTTCTTTTTCTTTCACAACAGCTCAGAAAGCTAAATTCTCTGTAGTCCATCACCCCTTGACTCTTACTCCTCTTTTATCTGGATAGGGAGAGAGATTTTAAGGAATTGATTCATGCAGGTGTGTGTAGGGGGGCAAGTCTGGAATGAGCAGGGCTGGAGGCAGTCTGGAGCTCCCGGGAGGAGCTGACGTTGTCGCCCAATTCCAAAGGCAGTCTGGAGGCAGAATTCCTTCTTCCACTGGGGCTCTCACTCTTTTTCTCTTAAAGTCTTCAAGTGACCGAATGGGGTTCACTGCCATTTTGGAGGGTGACCACTATTCCCGGAATCTACCAATATCGATGCTAATCACATCTAAAAAAATACCTTTGCAGGAACATCTAAACTTTCAACCAAACCTCTGGGCACCACAGTCTAGCCAAGTTGGTGCATAAAATTCATCATCACAGATGATAAAGCTGAAAACTCAGAATAGTACTGACTGATGTAGGTAGGACTTAAGTTGAGAGCTATCTGACTCTAGAACTTGTCCCATTGGGCCACTGGATGCCATTTGAAATGTTTATGAATATGTGTGTACAAGGAGTGCAGTGTCTGCCCAGGGCCTGCTGGGCCATTCTTCCTGTCTTGAACAGCTTCTGGTCACCTTATAGGGAAGAAACTTTGGGATTTATCCAGAATTCTCAGTATAGCATCTCCAGAAGACTGTTCACTGGGGCCTGGCACTGTGGGAAGGCACACATCCCCCAGGTAGATGTAGGAGGCTGAGTACAGGCTCAGTTCCATTCATTTCAGTTCAATCCGACCTGAGTTATTGAGCCCTGACCAAGTGTCAGTTTACTGAGGACCACACTGTAGTTTTGGAAAAAGTGATGAAAATACATGACTTGTGCCCTTTGGATCTGGTGGAGTTGGAGGCCGGCAAGCACAGAAAAATCATTTGGCGCTAAAAATACTGGGTTACCTGCTGTCATAGGAATCCAGGCTGCTGGATTGACCTGACATATTCCTCAAGTCAAACCTTACTGATTCAGTCTTTATTAGACAATACGAAAAAATACAATTTTAAATGACCTATTTAAGTGGGATAGCTTTTAAGATTTAACCAAGGCTAGTTTGTATTTGACAGACAGATAAATGATAAGAGTAGCAGTGGGATGTGTGTTTCTGTTTAATTAATTGGAAATAACTAGCAAATTCGGTTTTGAAACCTAATTGGTGTTAAAATTAAAAAAGTAAAATCATGACTTCATGAAAATATGTAATGTGTACATGCAAGGATTTTTAACTTGTTCATTAATGAGTAAGATGTAAAAACAGGTTCAGTGGAGAATTCAAAGAACACACAGATACAGGCAATCGGGACTCAAAAATAAATTTGCAAATAAATGCAAACCAAGTTGATGTCCACAAGGCAAAAATGAATTGTACCTCCTAGGGCCAGATTTCATTTGCATTTCCACCAACAAGAGTTATTTGCATTACTATCAGTTTTCTACAACTTACAGAAATAGAGCTCAGATGATCAGACAGTGCAGGTAGCCTGGAGAGATGCTCTGGATTAGAAAAAGACACCCACTAATCTATTTTTTCCCATTTCAAAAAAAATTTTTTTTTACTATTTTTTGACATTGCTTAGGAATATTATTTAATCTGAGTCCTAGTTTCCTTTTATCTGTAAAATATGGCTGATGTTCTTTCACTGGGCTATCTTGCTGGTGAAAAATGATAATGTTGTCACGCACCACATAGGGACATCTTGGTCAATGACCAACTGCACATATAGTGGTGGCCCATAAGATTACAGGGTGCATTTTTCTGCCTTTTCTGTGTTTGGGTGTGTTTACATGTACAAATAGTTATTGTGTTGCAGGGGCCTACAGTATTGAGTGCAGTAACCTGCTGCACCAGCCCTAGGTCACACCATGTGGCGTAGGGCGTAGCAGGCACTCCCGTCTAGTGTCTAGTGCATGTAGGTGCACTCCAGGTTTGCACAGTGACAAAATAGCCTGATGATGCACCCCCAGAACCTCTCTCTGTTGTTAAGTGATGCATGGCAGTGTATAAACTTCCTGACATAGAGAAAGTATTCCAGCCTTGGTAGATCTCTCCCCTCTGTATTTTTTAAAAACCTGACATGTGGACTTTTCATTTCTACATTTGTCTGTTCAACATTTGTTGAAAGCCTGTTTACCAGGCCCATGCTAAGCTGACACACAGCTAATGGCCACACAGGGACCAAGTCACAGACTTCTCTGGATAGGAGGAGCTTGCAGACTGGCAGGCAAGTGGGTGGGGGGGTGGCTGATGCAGACCAAACGGTTGATCAGTCACAATGATGTAGTGTGGCTGCCATGGCTGAGTCCCAGCAGAAAAGCCCCAGGGAATGTAAGGAGGGTTGAAAGCAGGACGTAGGAGCCAGACAGCCTGGGCCGATTTCCTGTGTCCCTGGGAAAGCCACTTAACCTCTTTGTGCCTCAGTTCCTTTATCTTTCAAATGGAGAGGATACCGGGGGACTGTGACGCAGATTAAATGAGTTAACACTTATGAACACTGGAACATACTTGGCACCTAAGAGGTGCCATCTAAGTATCTGCTATTATGATGTGTATAAATTGAATGAGGAGTAGTTTCTACATACTATGCATGAACTTGATTTCCCTGTGCTCTTGTGTCTTCTCCAATAGGTTATCTCGGCTCATTTTCAGCTCTGAGACATCTCTTCCCCAGGAAAGCCCACCGGGAGACCTTTGGAAAGTAAACTCTCCACCTGTCCTACTGACCAAGCTTAGTACTCCTGGTCTCACCTGTTCACTTCCTTCTCCTGTTAGGAAACGTCCCTCAAGGCAAAGAGTGCATCCCATTTACTAAGCCCTGCATTCTCACAGAGTTAATTCCTTTTGTTCTCATTTTAGACACTTTAAACTCTTTGGCACACACTGGGGTCCCCGACACCTATACATATTTCCTTATTCTGGCCATGGCTGTCAAGGCAGACCAAGTCTCAGCGGCTCAGTGGTGGCCAGGTCTGAACGCAGCAGGCACATGACCCTCCAGTTTTAAAACTGACTTCACTTAAAAGGCTCCCGAGAGTTACAGGGCCAACCGAACCTGTCCTTCACCTAGATGGGTCCACTCCTATCACATTTATAGAAGAACCTTGGAAAGCATTTTCAGGAGTCTTCAGGAGATGTTACTGCTGGTTTTCTCTTTGTGCCATGGTCTTCAGTGGCGGCCGAGGTGGGCAGATCGCTTGAGCTCAGGAGTTCGAGACCAGCCTGAGCAAGAGTGAGACCCCCATCTCTACTAAAAATGAAAAACAGAGGCAAGAGGATCACTTGAGCCCAAGAGTTTGAGGTTGTTGTGAGCTATGACTCTATGACACTCTACTGAGGGTGAAAAAGTGAGACTGTGTCTCAAAAATAAAATATATATATAACTATAAAACCCCAAACAACAAAAAGGCAGCAGCATCTGGCCCAGGATTAGAATTGCTGGGGCAGAACTGTCCATGGGCCAGGGTGAGGGGATGACTGCTGTTGTGATTATGTGATTACACAGGGCATCCCTTCTGTATCAGGCATGGTGACAGGTGCTTTATGCTTATTATAACTTAAAATGCCTTGTGTGTGACTGAGCAGAGACTGGAACCCAAGGCTGATGCCAAAGCCAGGCTACTTTCTCTGCGCTGGCCCTGTGGTTGGAAGACCCCTTTGCAGACTCTGGCCTGCTGCTGGCTGATGCCTCTGAGACCTGCTCCTCTGGTCAGTGGTGGGGAGGTGGCATGGAAGATGAGCCCTGCTGCCCTGCCTGGTGGCACTAGAGATGCCACCACAGGTGCTGCAGCCCCTGAAGCAGGTGCCCACGCTGCTGAGATGACAATGTGAATCCACAGGGAAGAGCCACGTGTGAGTAGGGTGGCCTCCCACTCACAGCCAAGGTCCTGATTGGCTGTGACCTGTGGCAGGTCCCGATTTGAGGTTTGTGGAGCACGTGTAGGATGTCATTGCATGGTAGGCACTCATGGTTCCCTCCCATCCCTATGCTCTGCCCCGTCCCCCCTGTTCTGGCTCGGGGTCTCTCTTGCTGGGTCACCAGAACAGCCCATTCCAAGGCTCTGGGCTTCCAGCTCCTTGACCCTGCTGTCCCTGTGCACACGAAGTGGTCTTCTTCACTATCTCCTCCCCTTTGGTCACCCCCTGTTTTCCACATGGTAATGTACAGGTCTCAAAGGGCTCCTGGCCCCAGGTCATGCCGGTCCCTCCCCCTGCAGCCATCCCGAGTCCTGAGGGCTCCCCCATGCCCAGGCTCTGTCTCTCCATCTGGACACTTGGGGCCACTTTTTGAAAGCACACTGGAGGAGGTTCCAGGTGACCCTGCCCCATTGGCTTGTTCACTTGGCTTCTGTGATGATTTCCTGGGGGAGTGTGCACAGAAACCGGTGTCATCCCACGAGGGGCACAGTGGACACAATTTTGGTGGTCTGGGGCTAAATGGGCTGAGACCTGCCCCAAGTGTCAAGAGACCTGCCTCTCATGCCCAATTTCACCTCAGAAAGTCCTTTCCCCTCTCTGGGCATCCATTTCTCTCTATTTCTCATAAAAGATTGGCCTGGAGACTGGTTTGCCCAGATGTCACTGGACCCTCACCTGGGAAGTCCTTAGATGTGGGTTTCTCAGGCCCCACTCTGCACCTGGGATTGGGGTGTGGAGAGCAGTAATCTGTGCTTTACTGAGCCTGGGAGGAAGGGGAGGGCGTCCTGATGTCATCTGGAGCTTGGGAACCACTGGTTCAGGTCAATTTTAAGTCTGTTTCTGTGATCTGATCTATGAAGTGAACAGATTGTGCCTGTTACTGATGACATCTGGGACCACAATGGGTGAGAGAAGGGTTTCCACAAAGCAAATGAAACTCAGATATGTGGCCATGGACCTTCCTTTCAAACATCACCTATTCTCATGTTACTTGGATTCCATTTGCTAATTTATTTCAGGGAAGGCTGAAAGGAGACCCGTGGGAAGGTCCTGATGCCCCCGCAGTGGCTGCATTAGGAATAGTTCCTGGTTGTCCCCGAAAGGCCCCTGGAAAGGCTCCCTTCAGAGGCACCTGGACAGGGAGGCTGAGGCGGCTTTGTGCATCTCAGAGCTTGTTCTGTTCCCTTCCTTGGTTCTGGACACAATTGGGCAGTGTGCGCGGCCCAGCCAGCCTCTAGCTGCGGCTGTGTGCCCGGCTCCCCCTGGAAGGCTGCCTGAGCCCGAGAAGGGGTGCTCTGTTTCAGAGGGAGGCAGACCCGGCTCCCGCTGACAGGTCTGTACCTCACTCAGGGGAAGGGCTGCTTTCCGGAGCTGGCCAGCGACTGAGCCAGGAAACACTTACCTCAGGGCCCTACACGCAGTAGGTGTGGTGACAGCAGCTTGAGGTTTGTTGGGTCATTTCTTACAATTACTTCAGGGCTACGGTAGAATCCTAGAATCAATTCTGGGGGGCTGCTTGGCTCCCGGGGCTCTTGGGAGGGGCATATTGGATATGACTCCTGCCCTCCAGGCTCCTGACACAGGGGAGTGAGGCAGAAAGAAATGACCATGGGCCAGGACAGTGCCGGCTGAGCTGCTGGATGGCCTCACATCTGTGATAAAAAATTATATGCACAACAGGATTGCAAGGAGGAGCCAGTTCTAATTTCCAGATGAAAGTGCAGGGCCCAGAAAATAGATCCCCGACCCAAATCACGCAGCAGCCAAGACCAAATTTAGTCTCATTTATTGATACTTAACCATGCAGCTAAGTAATACACTCATTGTGTGAGGGGTTTCTACTTCTAATTATTCTATTTATCTAGTTATTCTATTTATTATATCTAGTTACTCAAATTTTCATAGAAATGCCTTAAAATAGGAATTACTGTCCCCATTTTACAGATGAGGAAACCAAGGCCCATAGGGGCACATTAACTTTCATGCTGTCACTTGGTGACTAGCCAATGGAGGGCTTGAATTGTCTCCTACCAGGTGTTTGGATGCATCAATGACACGAAAGCCTGTCCACCATGTTCTTCTAGGGGAAGGACTTGGGGGTGGTCTGGAAGAACCCCTGCCCCTGCCCTGGGTTACAGTGTCTGAATTTTCCCCATTCCCAATTTTTAGGATTCCGTTCCTTTTAGGTCCCCCAATCCCAAGTGATGAGTTTTCTCTGAGTTGGTTGTTTTAAATCCTATGAATTAACAGGATAAAACAGGGGTCCTCAAACTTTTTAAACAGGGGGCCAGTTCACTGTCTCTCAGACTGTTGGAGGGCTGGACTACAGGCCCCAGGACGAGTCGGCTGCTAAGCAGGACAGGCAGCGGTGGCAAAAACACCCGGCGGGCTAGATAAATGTCCTAGGCTGGCCCCATGTGGCCCGTGGGCCGTAGTTTGAGGACGCCTGGGATAAAACATCAGGTAAGGCTTTGATGCAATTTCAGGTGCACACCCCGAGACTACAGTTCACCATAGACTATACTTGGGGTAGAGGTGCCATATGGAATGTGAAATCCACTGGTACTTTTGCAGGAGGTGGGAGAGCTAACTTGGGAAGATTCCAGAGAGAAACGGTCACAGAGGATGATGAAGATGGCCTTCACTCCACGTGGCTCCTGAGGCACTGTGATATGGTCTCCATCAGACAGATGAAGAAATGGGCCCTGAGAGGGTGGGTGGGGGGGTGGGTTACCTTGGAGTCATCCATTCAGTCACTGACTTCAATGACAGGTGGATCCTGAGCATCTTCTCTGTGCCAAGGACTGTGTTTAAACAGGGGGAGACAGAGACCATCTCTGCCTTCTAGAAACCCACAGTCAAGTGGCAGGGACCCACCAGCTGTTGGGCAAACACTATGTGTAGTACAACAGGACAAGAACTGTAATTTTGGCCAAGCACTCTAATTGTCACAGGTATAAGGAAAACTGTGGGAGAACATTTTCTGTGATTCCAGAATAACAACGTTAACATGGGGCTGGTCTTCGGATCATAAAGCACCTTCAGCCAGTGCTTGAAATTCAAGTCCAGTGAGCTGATGAACAATGATAGCCCGCTGAGGCACATTCCACAGACTGCGCCTGGCAGAGCTGAGCTTGAACCCAGGTTATCTCTGGCAGTTCCAACATCAAGTTAGGTGGCCAGAGCCAGAACAGTGACAGTCATTACCTTCTCAGAATAGCAAATGACAGGTGGGTGGGTGTAGTCTGGTGGGGAGGCTGAGGTGGTCTTATACCAAAACCCATCCTCAGAAAGGCTAAGAGCCGCAGACCAGGGCCCAAAGCAGGAGACAGAGGCAGGCAGGCTGACGAGGGATCTTCTCAACGGGAACAAGTGTGTGAAGCTGTCTTTAGGGGAGGCCAGGAGAACAGCTATTTCAGAAACAGACTCAGGCAGGGCCAACTCACAGCTCTGTCTCGGGGAGGTCAGGGAGCAGGGAGGGAAGAGGAAATGAGCACTATGGAACCTGGATTGTGTGCCAAGTACTTTATACACATAGTCTCATTTAATTGTCACATGAAACAGTAACTTAGGGCCCTGATCTCGCTGTGGGGTGTCTTGCTAAGCGGCAGCAGAGCGGGAGTTTGAACCCTGCTCTGCCGGCCTCCAAATCCTGTTCTCTTCCCACTTGCACACACCATTTCCCCCTGTTCTGGTGCTCCTGACTGTGGCATCCTGCTCCGCTGCCCTGTCCCTGGCCATGTGATGACACAGAGCTGCTCACCTGTCGGCTTCAGTGCTAGGCTCCTGTGGCACCTAGGCGGGTAAGCAGGTCTCCAAGAGACCCGAAGGGACACAGGGAGGAGCAGCTTCAGCTCCACGTGGGAGGGCTTAGGTCCAGGGAGGCCGATGAGATAAAGGGAATGGTCCTGGTTGGGGCACGAGTCTATGGGAAAGCCGCAAGATGTGGCACACGGGTGTGTGGGCCTGGAGAGTGGAGGCTGCGGTGGTGGTGGGAGACGAAGCCCCAGCAGGCAGTCAGGGTCAAATGCCAGGGCCTGGAGTCCCTGTGAGTGGTCAGGTTCGTCAGAGGGTTTAAGACGACGCAGTGAAGAAAACTCTTGCCCTGTGTGGGGGGCAGGGCACACGTGCAGAGACAGGGATCTTTAGCTCGCTGTCCCCTACTGAGTGGGGAGGGAAGCACTTCCTGGGGGAGGTAGGAGCTGTGTGTCTGGGCATCTCGGGTAGGGCAGTGAGGACAGGAGCCCTTCTCCTCCCCCTGCTCCTCTGCTCCAGTGGCCCAAGCCCAGCCTCTTAGGGCCGATGCCCTCCGGGGGCCTGGCCGATGTGTTTGCCCCAACCCCTGTGATTGCCCAGGCCCCTGCTGGGGGGGGGGTGGTCTGCTCGCCTGTCTTGTCATTTGAGTGCTTTTCCTGTGGCTGGACGCACAGGCAGCGACAGACCAGACGCCAGCAGGCAGCTGCTCGGAAAGAAGCGAACTTCACTGCAGGGCCAGAGGTCAGAGGGTCATCGCCAGACCGCTGAGGCTGGTGAGGGGCCGGCGTCCACCCGCTGTGCAGTTACGCATGCGCGCCATGAGGGGGCGGGAACAAGGGTCGGGGCGTGAGGGCCACGGAGCCCCTAGCGGTTAGTCCAGGCGACAAGCGTGCTGCAGTCGGCACGTGCCACTCTCTCTGTAGCTTAGGAGCTGAGTGGTCCTGGGCACCGGGTAGTGTCTCCTTGGGGCTTGGTTTCCTCACCTGTGCAGTAGCCCCGGGGAGGGTGCTTTTGGTTAAATGAGGTAAGATGAAAAGCTCCTTGCCCTCTGCCTGGCACGGATAGGTGGTCACTAGGTATTAGCTATTATGTTTATAAGTGAAGGGATTTCTTTTGAACAGTAGCCACTCTCTTTTCATTATCGGTAACCCCTAGATCTAAGGTGTCCCGTGGTCCCCACGACAAAGCCCTCCACGGCCAGCTCAGACAGACCAGGGTCTCCACGGTGCAGAGAGACTGTGCCTGGGTAGTCGGGCTGTGTCTCTCCCTGGGGAGGGGACATGCTGAGAGGGCACTGCTTCAAGACAGGGTGAGGAGGCTGGACAGACACCCTGTGTTTCAGAGGCAGACGGAAAGAGAAAGAGAGCGAGCGTGAGAGAGGAGCAAGCCGGTGTTTGGCCTGTTTCCTTTTGGGCCCAGGCTGTGGAGCTGGGGGTGGACTCTGTGCTGAGATGAAGGTGACAACAGAGAGAAACTTGGCTGCGGGACGAGGGGGATTCGCACTCATGTGCTGCCCGAGATGCACGGTGGGCAGTTGTTTCCTAGTGAGCTGTTATGGGCTGAACTGTGTCTTTGAAAAGGTAATTAAATTCACAGGAGGCCTTTAGGGAGGGCCCTAGTCTCATGTGACTGGCGACCTTACAAGAAGGTCGGATTGGCCCTTGGGGACCTTGGACAGTGGGGAGGCCAAGGCTGTGCGCAGGAGGGCCAACCATGTCAGGACACAGCCAGAAGGGGGTTATCTGCGAGCCAAGAAGGGAGGCCTCAGAGGAAACCAGCCATGTTACACCCTGATGTTTGTTGGATGGCAGCTGTGAGAAAATGAATTTCTGTTTAAGCCACCCTGTCTTGGTATTTTGTTGCAGAACCCCCAGAAAATGAATACAACAGGCTAGTCAGCATCCCAAGGACTGATGTCTGTGCAGGTGCACCTGGTCTGCTGGCCCCTCTGGGAAGCCTGCCATTGTCCACTCGGAAGAACAAGGGGCCCCACCTGCTGTGCAGCCTCTCTGAGGGCACCTGTCACCTGGAGCTTATTTTGTAAATGGCTCCGACTCCTGGACTGTTGGTAGCTCCTGGGGGGGGGGGGCATGCCATATTCTCTGAGCTTTGCCCCTGCCACTCGTCCTTCTCATTCCTTCCCATATTATGTTAGTCACTTTCTACAGGCCTCACCATCTTCTCCCATTGAGTGTGACTGACCTGCTGGTTTTGGCTGTCTCCCCCTGCTGGTGTGCCAGCTGTGCGTGGCTGGGCAATTTGATCCATTTTGTCCCCCTTGCATGACCAGTGTCTAGGACAGGGCCCGAGAGCTAGGAGTCATGCTATGCATTTTTGTTACTGAAAAGATAAATGAGAAATAATGGCGCGTATTTCTCTGCCACTGCTGGGAATTCTGCTCTCCCTGAGAAAAGGTCCTGCAATTTGGAGGTGCCATTTATTCTTTCTGTAAGACACATATCTCAGTGTATTCCCCCAAATAAGGTGGTTTGGAGCGTACATGATGAGTGTTTCTGAAAGCTCCCTGGCCATGCTGTTCAGAAAGGCAAATCATTGGTGTGCTAGCTTGACAGCTCTGGTTAAAATGGGTGGCATCCTTGTGTTGCTTAATTAGCATCATATTTCCCAGGCCAGGGGACTGCCCTGCAGTCAAGATGTGGACAGCCTGGACTCTCCGGTGTATTGTCACTCAGCCAGCCCCCAGCAGGTCAGCAGTGGCCAAGCCATTCACGTGCTTGTTGAATAACAGTGGGTTCTGGTGTTGCTACTTCCCTCTGAGTAGACAGAGTTTTCCCTCAAACCCTTTCTAGTGTTGATATTCCATGTAGGATAAGGAATTGAAAAGGGGTCATTTAGAGAACAAGAACCTAAGGAAATGAACAGTCTCTGCTACTTGGGCTTTAGCCCCACAATGGGGGGCCTGTCTGGAACAGTGGTGCGTGCCCCCAAAGTGAGCTCTGCTGCCCGACTGACAAGCTGGGTGCCCTTGGAAAATCACTCCACCTCTCTGTGCCTTGTTCCTCATCTGCCAGGAAAGGATAACATCTACCCTGAGGCCAAGTGTTTGCAGGCAAAGTGGTAGATACACAGTAGATGCTTAGTAAAATCTGGTGTCCTCCCTTCCTGGAGGGATCACTGCAATTCAGGATCTAGGGTTGCAGGGCAGGGATGAAAATCTCAGATGAGTGGATTTGCCTTTGGGGTCATTTTTATCCTGTCATTTAATGAACAGTTCTGACGCATCACTTCCAGGCAGTCTGGAAGTCACCTCTTCTGGGTAAATACCAACAGAGGCTAGAGCTTGAGCACAAGTGATGGGTAACCCCCCAAATGTCTGGGGAGCAGTGCTGGAGGTAGAAACTTCTAGATCTCAAAACTTCTGACATGCTGCTGATGTGGGAGGGTCATTTTTCTCTTTGACTAGTTGTGTGTTTTCCTTGTTTATTGGGGGCCTCCCACCTCCTTCTGCATCTAGAGGGGCAGTGACACGTATTGAAAGGTACCAGACCAGACCAGTGGGTTGAAAGCTGCCTGGGCCCTGATCTGGGGTGGTAGTGGCTGGTGATGTCCAGGTTCCCTTTCAGTTGGCTTTGACATCTTTTGCTCTTCTTAGAGGATTTTATAAGTTGTGTTTGTTCATTCACTTATTCATTCAATAAGTTCTTTCTACTTATGTGTATGTCTAGAGCAGGGGTCCTCAAACTTTTTAAACAGGGGGCCAGTTCACTGTCCCTCAGACCTTTGGAGGGCCAGACTGCAGGCCCTTGGACGAGTCGGCTGCTAAGCAGGACAGGCAGCGGCAGCAAAAACACCCAGCGGGCCGGATAAATGTCCTCGGCGGGCCGCATGGGGCCCACGGGCCATAGTTTGAGGACACCTGATCTAGAGCATATACACCTGAAAACAATGCTTTATGTGTTACTGTAAAATTGAAACTAGCCACTGGGTAGTTGGAGATGGGAATGATCAAATGGTGATAGGGTAGGGAAAGGTTTCAAAGAGGGGGTGACATTAGAGATGGACCTTCAAGATTGAACAGGAGTTTGCCTGAGGTGGATATTCACTCCAGCCGCAGAGAATGGGGAATAAAAGTATTACAAAGGTTAAAAGATGCAACAGATCTCAGTGTTTAGGGGTATTGATGCTTACTGTGATACAATGACTGCACTTTTTGCCGTGTGGGAGTATTGATATATAGGTGTGCTTATAGGTTTGGGGGAAGGGTGTGTGTGCGGGGGGCTTAGGAGGAGATGGATGGGGGAGTAGGTAGAGTCCAGCATGAAAGGGCTTCATGTATCTGAGTGTCACTGGACCTTTGAGAGGATAGGGTCCTAGTCTGAGTCAGGAAACAACGGGTGGTTACATAAAGCTGTCACGCAGCAAAGAGCCCTTCAGAACTTCAGCGGTAGCCCGTCACCTGTCACCTTGGACTGCTCCAGGTTTCTTTGAAATCTAGTGCTTGCTTAGGCGGCTTGATCTCTTCTTTCTTCCTTACGTGGCCCCTCCAGGACAGCTAACTGCTAGGTTGAGGTCGACAAGGAGTAAAACCTACCCTAGGCTTTGAAGTAGTTTGTAATCTTGCAGGATAAAAAGGGAGGCAGGGAGGGTGTCATGCTCTGGGCATTTCCTGAGAACCATCTGCGGTCATTCTCATTCTTGCATTTACTTTTTTCCTATTCTGTTGGGTTAAGATTTACAAAAAAGACAAGTTACTACTCACGCCTTATTAAGCCATTCACTCAGCAAGGATTTACATTCCAGGAACTATTCCAGCCCCTTTGAGCTCAGAACAAGGGATGATTATTCAATGACAACAAATTCATCCACTCTTGTTGACAATGAAATGAGTTATCTCCCTGAACCTCAGTTTCCCTTCTGTAAAACATGCATAGCAATTCTTACTTAGGCATATAACATTAAAATGAGATGAAAAGCATGGGGAAGCATCTGGATCATAGAAGGCGAGAAATATGTTTGTGTTCTTACCTTGTACACAGACGTTCTCTCTGAGACATTGTTTTATTCTGTTCAGAGGAAGGAGCGTGTGGTTCTCATTGCTACCAGCAGATGGCGGCAAGCAACACCCCTGCCTGGAACCAAGGCTACGCTGTGGCCCAGCCTCCACCCCATCTAGCCCCCTTCCTCCCCTGTTCTGGAGGCTTCAGTCATTCCAGGTCCCAGGCAGAAAGTCACACAAAACACTCTGTTTTTGTCAGCAGATTCCTGGAAGGTCACGCTGAATGATGAATGCTGCTGGATAGGATTGGAGGTTTTTTTTTTTCTTCTTTTTCTTTCTTTCTTTTTTTTCTTGGTCTCCCATGAATTGCATCACTGGGCAGCCTCTTGGCTTTATTTGTCAGACTCCTGTGGTTTTTAGACCTTTCCCAATTGTTCTGTGTCTGCTTCCTCTCCAGGCCCCTTCTGGCCAAGACAGGATATTCAGGGCTGGCGGTGGCCAGAGAACTGGCTGTGATCCAGCATACTGCACAGACACTCCCTCTGCCCACCCTCTCCCTGGCTTCCAGAGCTCACACAGATTGTGAAACAGAGACCTGCTGCACTGCTGTGACCCCCAGATGACAGTCTCTCTGCCCTGATTTCCAGATAAGGAGAGCCTTGCCTGGCAGAGAAATGGGTCTTATCTTCAAAGCTGGGTTTCCACCAGGGCCAGGGGTTCTGAAAATCCTGGGGTCTGGCATCCCCCTCCCTTTTCTGACCACATGAACACTGCTTATGCTATTTTTAACTTTGCCAGCTATTTAACTGTCTAAATTGGATAGCTATTTAGTTTTTGCGTGTATCTTGAGATGGTTTCAATTTAACATTCTGGCCCTTTGTCCCACTATCAGGTACCATAAGAATATGAGCATGCCATCCGGAGGCATGCCTAATACACAAGGTCTGACAATTAAGTTCACAGACTTGCCACCCTGCACTTACATTGGTAGCACTGGACAAACAACTCTGTTTCATAACCTTTGTATATCAGTGTCTCACAGCTATATTCGTATTAATGTGTGACGGTGTCTTGCTGAGTTGGTGCATGTTTTTATGACCCAAATGATGACAGGTCTGATGAGCATTTCAATAAAAGAGTTCCAAAATCACTGTGAAGGGTAGACTCAGCATTGGTGTCAGTGCACAGCTTCCCCAGGAGACTACCACAAAGGAGACTGTAGTGATGTTCAGCAATGAGGTATGTAGCACTTTTCCTAGAATGAGTTTGCAAACTTAATTGTCAGACCTTGTATGTGATAGGAGGAGGTATCCTTGCCCTCTGCCCATCACCTTTACTATTTCCCAGGCAATGAGAGTTATTAAATGTACAGAGATCAATAAAAACAGACCTTGTCTTCAAGGAGCCCCTGGTGAGGGGTTGGGAGTGAGATGACAGACACAGGTAGAGTCCCTGGGGTGTCCTTCCATGGAATAGAATGGCCCAGGCCTGGAGATGGATGTAGAAGGGGCTCTGCCTCTCATCAACCCTGGTGGGGACTTGGGAATTTGTGACTGTCCCAGCAACTTTAGGACTTGGAGTTCTTGGCTCCCAGAGGGGAGATGTTGCCATTAGGGAACCTGGAAAGAGCTTATATGATTTGAAATTATAGCTGCAGACTGTTTGTTTTGAGCTGTGTGTACCCATAGGTCATCAGGCATAGAAAGGAGTTACTGATAGCAGGAGTTGCTAAGCTTGCTTAGCCCTGCCACTTCATAAAACTTTATGACAAGGGCAGGGAGAGGGGTGCTTGGCATTAAGGTGATCCTGTGGGTGTCTCCTGGAATCCTGTACTCAAGTCTAATAGAACAGGCAGGCTCTGCAGTTATGGCCTGGGCCCTAGGGCCTCTGGACTCAGAGTTCTGAGTGCTGCGTCCCTCAGGAAATCTGCATAGAGCAGCATACCAGCCAGCTGCCAAGGGGTGGGGGTAGGGAGATTTAGCATGTGTGGTGGAATAGGGGGATGGTGAGTTTCAGATGCCACCTTGGGACCAATCCAGCAGCAGAGCCTGTGGTTCATCCTACTGTTCTCTCTCTTTCACATTTCTCCAGAAAGTATGAGCAACCAGAGTCTCAAAGAAGCTGTGCTTAAATATAGTGAACTTAGTGGGAGAATTAGGGCATTTCGGTGGGGATGGGGCAGGGTGTAGCAGACAGTATCAGTGCCCTGTGAGGTCCCCTTCACCTGATGGTTCATTGTTGGCTTACAGCTGCTCCCTCCCCATAGAATTTTCTTGGGTAATGGGTGCTGCTTTTGGAAATGCTTGGAAGGTTTTGTCTTCCCTTGGGAATAGCTTGTAGCCATCGTTGACTGGTAGTGGGACATAGAAGGCCCTTACTTCAAGGCGAGCCAACTCTTAGTTCATGCTCCACAGAGACTTCAGTTGAGCCTGCATCTTTGCTTGGCTTTTCTTACTCCCCTTCCCTGCTTCCTCCTCCTTCTCCAGGGTTCCCCTGAGAGCACTACCTCAATAATTCACTTGCACAAGAATCCTGTCTTAGCCTTGGCCTCTAGAGAACCTGACCTAAGATAAATAAGCTTTGAGAACACAGGAGGAGGTGCTTATTTTGTCTGAGGTTCAGGAGTCTTCCTGGAGTACATCTTGAAGCTTTGAACAGAAATTTGACTGTGGGAAAGGACATTCCAAGGAGGGTACAAAGGTTGTGTACCCTTCCTTAGGACATAACAACAAGCTCGTTTGTTTGGCTGGAGTGCTAAGGATATGGGGTTGGGGTGGGCTATGAGGCAGGAGAAGTAGGTTGGCACCAATTTGTGAAGGTCCAGGTATGGAGACTGGGTTTTAAGTTTAAATCTAATATAGCCCTGCCTTGAGGGCTTCTCTGGCTCTGTTGTAATTGGCTCAGAACCGAGGGCCACCTAGGTTAATTAATTAGGATGTGAAAAGCATCTTATGTTATATTCCAAGTCAATGGCAGAGTTAGGCTATGTCTCAGTTTGGGTTGCTATCATAAAGTACCGCAGACTGAGTGGCTTCTAAACAATAGAAATTTATTACTCACAGTTCTAGAGGATGAAAGTCTGAGATGAAGGTGACAGTTTAGTTGGGTTCTGGTGAAGGCCTTTTTCTGGATTGCAGATTTCTGATGTCTTGTCTTATCTTTGTGTGGTGAGAAGAGAGTAAGTTAGCTCTCTGTCCTCTTCCTACAATGGCACTAATCCCATTTCTCCCTAAGAGTTACTGACAATCAGTAGTAATTTAGATTCATCTCATACATGTATTTACTTTTGTTTGAGCTTACTATGTGAAGCATAACTCCCATGTTACAGATAACAAAATGGAGTCACAGAGGGGTTCAGTAATGTACCCAGTGGAGAAACCCAGTATTTTTCCACTTTGTTACTATAGTACATTTCCCCCTATATCATTTAGTTTTTGTTGCATAATAAACCACCCTAAAACTCAATGGAGTAGAGCAACAACTATTTATTTATTTTAGGATTTTATGGGTTGGCAATTTAGGTTGGGCTCAGCTGGGTGGTTTTTTGCCAGTCTTGGCTGGGCTTACCTGATTTGTGGTTACTGGTTGGTAAGATAGTTCTGTGAGCCAGCTTAGGGCTGAGGTAAGGGAGGATAACTGGGCTATGTGTCTCTCATCATTCAATAGACTATTCTAGGCTCTTTCACACAGGAGCCATCATGGGATTCCAAGAGCAGTAAGTCAGGACAAGCTTCCACATGTAAGTGCTATCAAGTCTCTATTGTACCACAGTTGCTCACATCTCACTGTCCAAAACAAGTCAAGAGGCTAAACTCAAAAGCTGTGTGGGTCATCACTGCCCAAGCACCCAAAGGCTTGGATGTTGGGAGAGAGACAGTTTGTAGAAAATCTTTTCAATCTACCACACTGTATTTAAAAAAAAAGTATTGATTATAAAAATTTTGTATATATGTTACATTGGAAAATACAGAAAAATCTAAAGGAGGAAAAATGTCACCTGTAATGCACCATTTAGAGATAAACTCTGTTAACATTTTCATGTATTTCTCCCTTATTTGTCTTACGAGAATAGGAATGAGAAAGTGCATGACTGTGTGCGCATAGATATGAGTAATGTTTTAAAAGATGGTATCAGCTAACCTTTTTTGATTAATGTCATTTTCCCACATCATCAAATAAATCTTGAAAATATGATACTTCTTAATACTCAATCATAACTCCCCACTATATTTTATTTAATCCTACTTTGCTTTTTAATTTTCTTTCTTTCTTTTTTTTTTTCTATTTAGGTTGGTTCCATTTCTTTCTTTTGGTTGTTAGAAGTAACATTATAGTGAATATTCTGGAATAAAAAGTCTTTTGCTACATTTCTGATGATTTTCCTAGGATAGATTCCCAGAAGGGAATTATAGGATCAAAGGAGATAACGTTAGTAGGGCTTTTGATACATATTGAGAAATTGCTTTCTTGGAATTTGCTCTCTCACAGCACTGAGGGAAAGGGTCTACGTTATGGAACTCTCAAGGGCTCTAAGTGTTATCTTTTTTAACAAAAGATAAATTAGGTAAAAAGTGGTATCTTTATTTAATTCACATTCCTAGTTACCTGTAGGGATAAACACTTTGGCATTGCTTCTTGGACACTTATGTGTCTTTTATGAACGTCCAGTTCTTTAGAGAAAAGATAGGTATTTTAAATCAATTTGTATGAATCACTCTGTGTTAATGTCATGAACATATTGTCTTACAAGTTACAAATATTTTCAAAAACGGTTAAAACCGTTAGGTTTTCATTGGTCTTACAATTTTATTTAGAGATTTTTTTGGGGGGGGCATATAAAGATTTAAAATTTTCCTTTGTAAAATTCATTTCTCTTTGTTTTGTGACATTCATTGCTTTTATGCTTATAATGCCATTCTTGATCCATATTTTAAAAAAATATAAAGTGTAGTGGCTTTGTCACATAGCAGAACAATGTTGGGAAAGGCTGTCTGTCTTTGGAAGCAGGATTGATAGGTGGAGAACATTCTCCTGTGTGACATTTTCCCCTCCAGCAGAGCTTGGGTAAACTGCCTCCAGGGTCCCTATTTAACTGACACAAGGTTGATCAGCAAAGGCCCCGTGGAGCTGGGCAGTGTTGCTGTCAGCACATTCATGCCCATGACTTCTCTTCTTACTGTTGACCCTTTCCTCTCATCCTGACCCTGAGTTTGTCTTTGTGAATTTTATAATCTGGTTTGATTCATTACCAGACACCCCCAAAGGCTCATGGCATGTAGTTTTGTGTCTTCCCATGGTGTGAGGCTGGCTTGTGACAGTGAGCTGCTTTGTGGCACCTGTGAGGCAGTGGCGTTTGTAACAATCCTTGTGGAGTACCAGAACTTTGTTTTCTGGTGAAGCTTGCCTCTGACAGGGAGCCGTCATCTTGCACTAATGATGGAAATACAACTGGTGTTGAAGGTCCTCTTCTGCACTGATGGAGGTCTGAGTTTGATTTCACAGCTGAAGCTAAGAGAGAACAAGACCATGGTAGAATTCAGAGCCATTCGGAACTAGGTTCACGTTCCTTCTCTGCACTTAACTATGTGGCTTTTGACAAGTCACTTAGCCTCCCTGAGCTTCCACTTCCTAATCATCAGCAGAAACCACAGTCGTGATGTCCCTCTCCTGGAGAACTGTTGTGAGTGAGTATGGAACCAGACAGTGTAGGCCACGTGGTTGACTCATACCAGTTGGCAGCTAGCACTGTTATCTAGACAAAGACAAGTGATCTAAGTGAGAAAGTGATAGTATTAGTGATTGTGGCAATTTGTGAAAATTTCAGGAAGAACCTTTGGGAATGTAAGGAATCTGTTACTGAGCTTTTCGAGGAACATGAAGTGATGGGTTAGTGGAGAGAGAAAAATACAAATAAGTTCTGCACACCTTCTGTAGGTGTTGATACTGGTGTTTAAGCACATTGACACCCGCTGGAGTAGAATGGAGCAGAAGGCTTCAAAAGGCAGGGGAAGGTCTCTTTGGAGCTGGAATGCCCAGAGGTAGAGTTCGGCCCTCTTTACTGTTAGCACTGCTTTGGGGGGAGGCTTGAGAAGCTCTGGGTAATGTGAGGAGCTTCCCCAAAGGGAGGAGAGAAGTCACCTGACAGCTATACGACACTGCTCGGAGGGGCAGTTTCCTCCCCAGCTGAGATCTCCTGTCACTAGGTTGGCACAGGTGTGATGTCTTTAGCTCACAGCATTTTTATAAACACCTTGTGTAATCACTGCTATTTTCTAATTGTTCTCCAGACACTTGGTAGAGTTGCATTTCTTACACCCTTGAAGTGGGGTGTGGCCTTGGGAGTTGTTGTGGGCATGAAGTAATAGCATGTGGGCAGAAGTAATATGTGCCCTGTCTGAGCAGAAGCCTCCAGGGCCGGTGTCTGATGCGCCCTCTTGCTTCAGCCATTGTGGACAGAGGGACTGGAACTTCTCCCACCCTGGGTCCCTGAATGGGAACTTACTAACCAGGTGATCTCCGACAAGCCTCTTCCTTGGGTGGAGTCTGTTCTCCTCGTCTGGAAGCTGTGCTGCCCTGTGTGAGCAAGCACACGGAACGGGCTTGCTGGGACTGAAAATGAGACACATAATCATAAAATCAGGAATGACATCCGTGTGTGCGGATGGGCTGCAACAGGGTCTGCATGGCGTGTAATGATTTCTGAGCAAATACAATGAGTGCAGAGAAGCGGTAGATAGATGGTCCCCATTCAGGTTAGGATTTAAAAAGCTCATAGTGGTTAGGAGAAACTGCATAGGTGGCAAGGATTTCTGGATCAGGTGAAATCCTGGCATTGAGAGTCACCCTTTGACGGTTATGCCAGGCACACAGGGTTCGTTTTGCCCGTCTCATGGGGCATGCCTGTGCACGAACAGCTCTCTGCTAGTGTGCCATCACACGGACTGATCACAGGACCGAGCCCTCCACTTACTCCTGACAGTGCAGGAACAAAGAAATCAACCATTGCTCTTCAGAAAGTCCCCAGTGACTACAACATTTTGGCTTGCTGAACACAACGGAATGAATTCATGATTTTCCCAGAACAGGAATTGAATCCATCGATTTATGGCTTCGTCCTGCTTGTTTTGGAGATGGGTCAATTCATTACATTCATTCTGGGAGAAAATAGTCGTGAGCCAGTTTTTTGTACCTCACCTGCACAGTGAAACCTTGGGTGGTCCTTTTCTCCAGTTGAATAATAATCTGTTCCTTGTATACAAGAATCTGTAAGCTGAAATGTGACAGCACGCTGCTAGTCTGCACCCTCCACCGTGAAGTATCAGCTTTATTAGCTCCATTCTTGAAGACATTGTGCAACAATGAAAAACACATTGTGTAACCAAGGTATGGCATATTTCAACGCACACATTTCCAAATGATCTTGGTTTTCTGACTAACTGTAAATTACTTGGGAACAATGGAGTTAACTGAAGCATTATTCACTCAGAACAACATTGCTATTATTCACTTAATACAAAGCCCACATGAGATGCCTCTGGTATATAAAGTACATTATGGGTAATTGTGCAATTGCTAAACTTCTCCGAAGCATTTGGAAATTCAGCAAATGGAAGCATCAGCAAACCTAGATTTTAATTAACGCTTTTGGTAAATAGAAGGGGGACTACATTATTATTTGGTAAATGAGAGGGAAAAAACTTAAAAGTTAACAAAGTTTGCGATTAGCTCTTAGTTGCGCCCTTATTTGTAGTTTGTTGCTCTATTTTAGAGAGATCGTGGGGAAATAATGAAAATTTTGTGAGCAAAAGTGATACTTCTCTAGGTGATGAAGAATGTGGTTTTCTGAGGTCACTCTGTTGACAGAATAAAAAGGCAAAGGTTTGTTAAAAAACAGAAACAAAAAACTCAAGAGACTTGAAAATTCTGCCTAGTCAGAAATTTAACTCTAGTGCCATCCTTAATCAATAATCATTTTCTGTTATCCTTAATCAATAATCATTTTCTGTTATCTTCCAGGCATGCTGAATGCAGACGATTTGGGAGGAGATTAACAAGAAAGATCAGAGGAAATCATGATTGTTTAATTAAAAAAAAATGAGAAACCCTTCTGGTATTTTACTTTTTAATCTCTTTTTAATAAAATGTTGGGAGCTCACAGCTAGAAGCAACTTTATAAGCATTTTAATCCTCCCTGACATTGGACTCCTAGAGTACACCTGACTCCACCATCTTCTGACCTTGACTTGAAGTGCAGTGGTGGGGGCCAGGACTCTATGGGAACTCATTTTTTCCCAGCTGCGCTCTCTTTGACTGCTTATCTCTCTCTCTCCCTTTCTTTCTTCCTCTCCCCTTACATTCTCCTTGGTCCTAACTCTTCTTGTGAACCCCTGCCATTCTCCCTGTGGGTTTCGTGTCCGTGTCTCATCTTTCCAAATGACAGTGGTGTCTGACGGCTTTCCTTTGTCCCTCCAGGGTCTTGTTCCTCCTTGTCTGTTCCCCTGTCTGCCCTGGGAAGCTGACCTGTGTGGAGTTCTTCATCCCTGGGGTCCTGCCTGTTCTGACTTCCACTTAAACTTGGTCTGAGAAGTGTCCCTGCAGGAGACTGAAGGTGGGGAAGAGACTGAGTCCAGCTGTGTCCCAGCCCAGCTGGGCTCCCACTGTGGACTCGCCTCTGGTTTGCTTTGTCCTTCAACTGGTTGTTACTGGTTCCTTCAAGGAGACCTTGTCTCTCTACATGACTTTCTTTTGATTTTGGTAACTACTTCCTTTCCATCCTTCCATGCCGAATTCCAGATTACCCCTTATCCAGTTGGCTCCCCTACCCTGGGACCATTGTACATAGACCCTTTGCGAACAAATCTTCCTCTAATTAACCCAATTCCCTAAAGCCACCTGTTTCCAGTTGAGACCCCTCCAGAGAGACAGTAGCCCTCTGGATAATTCTGGAATAGCACTGCACACCCACGCTAACCTCCCTTCTCCAGGAGGACCTGAGATTTCTCAGTTGTGTGAATGTGACCTGGCTTTGAAGTGTCTTCTGTCCTCTGAAGTGTCCCAGTTAGGCAATTTCCCTTATGAAGTGTGGTCTGAGCTGAAAGCAGTGGTCCTCAGGTTAAGACAATCAAAGCTGGGCACCAGATAATGTGGTAGGGACAGACTTTAATTAGTAACATACCGTTATAACGAGGAAAAGAATCTGGCAGCAACACAACCGAATTGGCCTTCACTCTGTGCAGAGGTGACCGGGCACTTTAGAGAGAGGAAGGCAGCCACGGGCTGGAGGAGCTGATGGGCCCAGAGAGTCAGGGAAGTAAAAATTTCAAAAAGGGGGAAGGGGGCTTTGTCCACAGGAGACTCCTCGGGGTGTGCTAACCAGTGCCAGTCCAGGTTAGGCAGGGAGCAGGGACACTAGGTGTTGGCTAGGACAAATGCAAATCCTTCTGGTAGCCTTGAATTCTCAGCCTTGATTGTTTTAACAGCTAGTGTCATCCTAAGGATGTGGCTTTGGGTCTTTAGAAACCAAGTTTGTGTTTGTTCAAGTCTTTATAGGCCAAGGTCCAGGCCTCGTTGAGGGTAGGGCTCCGAGGCACCTGTCTGGACTACAGTCGAGGAGAGAAGCTTTGTTAAGGCTCAGTGCAGATCGCAGCAGGGGTCTCCTTGTGCCTCTGGGACCATGGCAGCTGGGAACATGTGAGGACATGCATGTGGGGCTCCCTGGACACTCCTGGCACCTTGGCAGCACCTGGGGCTGCGGTCACAGCTCTGTGATGAGAGGCTACCGACCAGACCTTGGCTCCCGTCTCAGTGCACCCAGGCCTAGACGAGTCATCAACTCTCAGTCTGTAAAGCTGAGTCTGTAAAAATGCCACCCCTGCCCCTAGCTTGGTTCAGAGAGTGGAATGAGCCAATGTGTGTGGGACTCCTCTGCAACCGCCAAGGGCCACCTGGATTTGCTGTTATCAGTCTGAGGCCGTATTTGTTCTGCACACTCCTTTCCTCTTTTTCTTCTCCCTCCTCTTCTCTTCCCTTTTTCCCTCTTTCTGCCTCCCTCCCCTCCCTGCCTCTCCCCGTCCCTCCCCCATCTTCAGGCAGCAGTGGAATGGTGGGAACTGCCTCCCACCTTATCTCCTGACCCCTCCACAACTGCCCCTGAAGGCCAGTCCTAGCACCACTTTCCCAACCCCTCCCAGGACCACCCAGTGAGAACCATGCTCCCTTTTCCTGCTGGAATGTTTCTTCCTCCTGAAACATTTTTTCTATTCTCAACTCTTAGAAAGTTGGAGGTAGAAAGCATCTTAGTTAAATCTGGTTCTACTTATTTTCTTTTTAAATAGACAAGTTGAATTTTGGAGAGGGAAAGTGATTTGCCCAAATTTACTGAGCAAGTCAGGGATGCGGTCAGAACCCAGAGTAAGCGCCCAGACCTCCCAGGCTTGGGGACGGCTGTGTGGACACCCTTGCATCTCTGGTGATCGATCCTCAGCCCCATCCCGTTGTGGGTCATGCTCTTTCCCTACTAAACTGTGAGGTCTCGGAGGGGAGAGGCTCTGTCTCACTCTTCTACGTTCTCATTGTAGCCGCCATTCCTGACACAAGGATGCTCATGGCATGAATGACCACTGAATTAAAACCAGAGAGGGGACTGAAGCCTGGGAGGTTTGCAGTCAAATGCCAGTGGAGGCTCATTCGTCTTCTCCCTCCCTACTCGCCTCAGCTGATATGCCCAGATGGATTTCTTATCCAGGGCCAAGATGGAGGATTACCACTTTCCCCATTAATTTAAGGGAATGTTTTTGAGATCCCTCGTATCTAACTGGCAAGTTTTGCTGCTTAGAGGCTTTGTAACACTGTCTTAAATTAAAACGGCTCAGGAGTCTATGAAAGTGGAACATTCAGTTGCTAGTAAGTGACTTCCTTGGCTTATTGCAGTGGGAAAAGTTAGCTGACAAGAGTGAATCTTCAAAGAATTAATCTACAGAACTACATGTTTAACATTGCAGCCTCAGCTGAAAGAGCCAGAGAGCGGAGGAAATGCTGAGTGTGGGGAAAGTTACTGATATCTTTGTGCCTTGCAAGGCAGACACTCCGAATCAGTGTCTTGTGACAGTGGATTCTTGTGCCGAGTGGGGAATACGGCCCTTGGGGGAACGAATCTGCCAAAGGAGCTCCTTTTCTGCAAGGCAGCACCTTGCCTTCCTGAGGCTCTTTGGGTGGGGCTTTCAGATGGCAGGGCTGGTATCTCACAGGGTCGCTGTGAGCCACGTGGCCAGATGGATTCTCATCATGCCATCACGTCCTTTATGTTTCTCAAGGAGCCCAGAAGCCACTGAAGTAACACCTGGGGTTGCTTCATGCAGGAGAGCACACTTTTTTTTGTTTGTTTTTAAACCATGACAGCAGACACTGACCCGACCCCTGTGTCTCCGTTTCTTAATGTGGAATATTCTGTGTTGCGGTGCAACACTGGCCTGGCATGTGCGGGAAGAAGCGGGGGTGGGCGGGGTATCTTGAAGAGTCATGCAGACCGGGCCGAGCCAGAGCCCTGCCATTTGCTTGCTGGATGCCTTGTGCATATTTGCTTCACTGAGGCTCAATGTCTCACCTGCGAAAGGACAACAGACATGTACCGTGAGGGCTGCTGTATGCAGTGGCAGTCGGTGTCTCTGATTAAAGCTGTGCCAGTACCCAGTGATGATGGTGGTGGTGTCATAATAACGATGGTCACATCACCGTGTTATGGGGCTGTGGTATCAGTGGGGCTTTTTCTTTCAGTTCGGCATTTGAGGTACATGCTTCTTCCCTGTGATTGGGTCCTAGCACCCAACACGAGAGTGTGGAGTGATTTTCCGGCTGGAAGGGATCGTGACAAACCTTTTGTCCAGCCTTCTACTGCTGCTTGGATACATATAAATTGGTATTTAAGCCACTGCTTCACCCCACTCCTGGTGGGGCATTTGCTAACTTACTGTCCTTGGTGTGGATCAGCTGCTTTCTCTCTGGGCTTTAGTTTTGTAACCTGGAAAATGGAGTTGATAGTGTCCAGTGGTGAGATTGTTGTGGGGTTGGCAGTCACGGCTGTCAAGGGTCAGTGGTCCTACCTGCCTTAAGACAGCAGCTAAGGAAATGTATTTCCTTTTTGTTTCCTTCTCTTTTCCTCCCACAGAAGCTGCTTGTTTTGTCTCTGCTCAGTTTTTTTTGAACAAGTTCTGACTCCTTGGGGCTTTTACCCATTATTCTCAGTCTCCCCCTCTGTGGCCACACAGGGTGGTCTGAGTCTTTCCTAAGACATTTCCTACAGACTGAAGGCAGCTGTGGCTCAGTCCTGCAGTGTCCCTAGTTCCTCTGGCCACTCCTTATCATCACATTAGGACCTCCACAGCTGACCAGCTCCCTATACTGACCACCTCCTTGAGTTGACCTCATTTTCACAGACTGGACATACACCCCCATCATGTACGTATCAGCACGGTAGGCCTAGTTCCTTCTGTTGACCATCTCTCTTGTTGACCAGATTGTTATAGTCCCTTGGCTTGTCAACTCATAGAAGTTCTACCATACGTGGGTTTCAGACACCTTACCCTATTCGTTCTTTTCTGAGTGTGTGTCTACTTCCTTCTTAAACTGTGGTACCTGTGAGGATCAGAGCCAGAAGTGAATTTAGAGAATATCCTACCTCATCCTTTAGTTCAGTTTTGCTCCTGGAGAAAATGAACCCCATTGTGAGGAGGATGAATACAACAAGTCTCGCCACAGGGAGGGGTGTGTCCTCCGGTGTGTGCGTCCTGACCTCTGTGGCAGCAGCTCGGAGGAGCTTTGGGCAGCAGCTTTTACACCTTAATTATGGTGTTTCCCCACTTCCCTTAGAAAAGGATCCAGATTGCAGCAAAGGGTTTTATTTTTATTTATTTATTTTTTTGGTGGGGGAGTGTTATAAGAGTATCTGGATTCTTCTAGAAAATTCTTGTCTGATAACATTTTATACCCAACACTAGTTGTTTCTCAGCATAACCACTTGAAATTTGAATGAGAATCCACTCTTTGAATGCAGCTCAGCTGTTCCACAGAAGCAGGGAGTTGGTTATTTTTATTCCACATGGCAGCAGGGCTGGTGGAGAAGGCAGGGTTCCCCTGTGAGATGTATCTCATAGTAATATTAATATACACTAGGGGAACTACCTCTCTGAGCCTCAGTTTCCTCTTTTTAAAATGAGGATAATGACCTTTTTGTTGCCTGATACTAATGGCTGGCTAGAAGATAATGTGAAAATAATGTACAAAGAACTCTTTTGAACTATAAAGCATGACACACAAGCACACTTTCCTGCAATCTAGACTGAATTAATTTCCTTCTGCCCTGTGACCTTCAGTGAATTCCTAGCCATCTTGGTCACCTGAGGTGCTTTGCCAAGGTTGGCGTCTATCTAAGTCTATTGTACTGGTTTTTCTTTTTCTCAAGGTCATGTTCAAAGGCCCAGTTTTCCTGAATGTCTTCTTTGATGACATGGGTCCATGGTGAGTTTTCTGTCCTTTGAGCCTCCTCCTACTGTATGTACTGCTGGGTACAGTTATTCCAGTTCATGTTATAGCTCATCTCCACCTGTATCCAGCAAGTTCTGCTCACATCAGGGCTTGTGAGTCTCTCCATTCAACTCTGCTTTTCATCTCACAAATACATGAAAATAGAGACCAAAAAGCAAGAGATAAAAGTTGAGAATCTGTTAAGAGTGTCTTTAAACTTATAATTCTTCAATTTTAGTGAGGTTAAATGTTTTCCATAGGTTAATTGGCCATTTGAGTTCCTTTTTTTTTCTTAACTCTGTGTGTGTGGGTTTTTTATTTTTGATAATTATATTTTATTTGTATCTTTCTCCCTTGCCTTGGTTCCTTGGGTACTTATTTTTCTAATTAAGTTACATAATGTTAAATTTCATAATGTTAAGTGTTAGATTTTTTTGCTTTATGCTTGCTTTTTGTCTTTGGTAAAATACTTTGGGGAAGAGAGCACCTGTTATTTATGAACATGATGTAAATATTCCTCATTTCTATTTAAATATTTTTATTAAAAAAATCCAATCTTTCAATCATCTAGATTTTAGCTTACTGAATGTAAGTTAGGGTTCTAGTGTGGTATTTTTTTCCTACATGGCTAGCAAAGAGTTTCATTGCCATTGGTGGAATCCTTTCCCCTCCTTATTGAAATAACTTCTGAAGAATAGACAAAGTTACACTGCTCCATTGATTTGCCTGCGTACCTTGGCAATAACTCATACTCTGTTTTATTATTTAAAATTCTTTTAAATTTTGTTTATTGCATGACTGTTCCCCTTTTATTTCTACTGTTCCCTGCTCCTTCCCCCCAAAAGTTCCATTTAATATTATAGATTTATTCCTATACATAACCTATAGAAAAACTTCAGAATTTGTTTAAGTCTCTCAAGATATTCCATTATATTTTGATTGAAATTGCTTTACCTTTATTGGGATAAAGCAGACTATCGGAAATAATATAAGAAAACAAATAACAGCAGACTAGAAATTCAGAGTCACATGGAAAGGTAGGGGACCAAACCAATGAGTAAGATTTGAATGGAGAAAAAAGAATGACTAAGAGATAAAAAATCAGAGGAAAGATGATGTAAATATGGACTAAAAAATAAATAACCACTGGACCTAAAGAACAACTCAGAAACAATGTTGAAACTAGTACAGGGCTCGGCACCTGTGGCTCAAGTGGCTAAGGCACCAGCCACATACACCTAAGGTGGCAGGTTTGAAGCCTGGGCCCGCCAAACAACAATGACAGCTGCAACCAAAAAATAGCCGGGCGTTGTGGTGGGTGCCTGTGGTCCCAGCTACTTGGGAGGCTGAGACAGTAGACTCGCTTGAGCCCAGGAGTTGGAGGTTGCTATGAGCTGTGATGCCTTGGCACTCTACCCAGGGGGACAGCTTGAGGCTCCGTCTCAAAAAAAAAAAAAAAAAAAAAAAAGGAACTAGTACAGACAAAATGAAATTTTCTGAAATGAAAATAAGTTGTGAACCTAATCATGTGAACTTTATCACAGAAATTTAATTAAAACTGACAAACACCTTGACCTACTCTGTAAAAAAGACTGAATTTCAAGGGTAACAAATGCATCCAAAAATACTTAGGAAAAAAAAAGTACAGTGAAAATAAAATCAGGGAGGCCTTAGACTTTTTTCTGTAGCATTGAATAAAGGCAGTCAATAGAACAACATTTGAAAATCTGGGGAGAGAAAGGTCGTCATTCAACAGCTCTATTCCTTGCCAAATTGTTCTTTATAATTTTGGTAACTAAAGTAGATTTCCTATTACAAAAGAGAAGCATGTTTATTATAGGAAATACATTCATGCTTTCAGACATTTAAAACATCTTAAAACTCAAAATTCATAGAATCCAGATTTTTAAAATTCTAATCTCTCCAGCGTTTCGTGGTGGGGTTTAGGCAGCATGTGGCTTCATGTTCCTCTGCTCCCCCAGCCTCAGAGCAATGCCTGGAATTTCTCTCTATATTTTAGTACCCACAGGGCAGAAACCTTAAATTTTTTTTTAAATTTTGGATTAATATGAAGGTGCAAATATTTAGGTTACATTGTTTTCATTTCTAAGGTAACATTCAGGTTGTAGTTGAGCCTTTTGATTTTGGTTTTGGTTAAAGTCGAAATAAGAAACAAGTGAGAAATAGGAATGTAGCATGGGAGTGAAGTAGACTTAGGCGACTACAGATTTGAGATTCAAGTATATTCCCGAACTTCCAATAATAAACAGGCGAAGCTAAACGGTTTACAAATAGAACAGATGCATGGTTGTTGGGGTTTTAATCAGAATTGCTAAAGGCTTTATTTGAAATTAGGTCCTTGCTATGGATAGAATGAAGGAGACACTCTTTAAATACCTATATTTGATTCTTCAGTTATGTTTTGTGTCTGCAGCTTCTTAGATCACTCAGTCTATGTTTTTTAAAGCACACATGAAATAATGATAATTATATCTGTCCTAAATAGTTGTGGTGAGGGTTAAATGAAATGATGTGTATACAATGCCCTTTCCAGCAGGATACTGGATATTAGCTGATGAATAAATGGTAGTTGTTTGTCAACATAATAATTTAGTAAACACACACTAATGCTAGCTTCCTTTCAGGTCAGGGCTCTTTAAAATCCATGGATGCCTCAAACCAGGACTCAAGAAATTAAGCATTCCTTCAACATCTGGGCCAAGCAATTAATTCTCATATTCATAAGCTTTGGTGATATTTTATCAAGCAATGTAGGCCTCTTGTGGATTGGAACTTTGTAATTCATTCACCGCACGGGTACTGATTAGTACTCATTTATAGCTTAGTTTGCATATACTTGAAGGAGATGGACCTATGTGTCTTCAGTAGACACACACACACATAAAATATAGATACCTACTCCTTGGATGTTAGTCCACGCCAGTTCCCAGGCCATCTTGCTCTTCATGTCTAAGATTTTCTGGCAGTTTTTAACGATTCTGATCAAACAGCCTTGTGGTATAGTCATTTGCCCCAGAGCAGACCTTTAGAGGTACCTCTTTCTGTTCCTCCCTTGTCCCCTGTATTAGCTCCATTTTTTGCCCATTTGCCCTCATGGGGCCATAGTCAAAAGCCGTCAGTGTGACTTAATGGAAGGATCTTCAGGCTTGGTGCCAAAAAGCTTAGGTGGAAGTCTTGATACTGTTAGGTCTTTCCAATTTCTGTCACAGGGAGATGTGATTTATCGTCCCAGGGCCTCAGTTTTCTCTCTGAGGAGAATGGGTCACATAACATCTGTTACCAAGTTGTCATAAGAATTTGAATGAGCCGATAGCTTTGTTCTTGGAGACTTCAAAGGGGTGGTGATGCAGGGTTGGAAAAAATGACGTCATTTCTTTGACTAGGATGACAAGAGATAAGCCTTTTTCCTTCCTAATGAACTTCAGTAGAGGAGACAAGGGGCATGGAGAGGAGTGGAAAGGATGCCGGCCGGGAGGTGGGCATGTGGCTGTCACCCTGCCCTGTCCGTGACCACTGGTAAGGCTGGAGAGGACTTGGGCGTCACTGGCCTAGTCTCTTCCTGGGAAGTGGTAGGTATGGTCAAACCCCTAGGGAGTGTCAGGGCCCTGAGTCTGAACCTGGCACCACCACTTCATGAGCTCGGGCAACCCACACAGCACTCCCAAGCCTGGTGCTCAGCTGCAGAATCCAGGATGTTGGTAAAAGCACCTCTTATGACAGAGCTGCAGGGACTAGATAAGAAAATGGGTATAAAAGTGATTTATCAAGTGAAAAGTGCTGTGAAGATGGTAGTTATTATTGTAGATGATCTCAATTACCCCTTTCAGACCCAAAGATCTGTGATTCTAAATACACTGGTGTGAGTGAGAGGCCTTTTTTTGATTTTTTCCCTAAGCAGCAGATAGATTTCCTCAGAGTTTCCAGTTCTTAATGCACAATCGAGGCCCTGTCTCCTTCTTGGGAGAAAATATCCTTCTTTAGGGGACGGTGCCTGCCACACAAGGATTGTGGGGATGTGGGACTGAGCCGAGCTGGGTTCCCACCTTAAGCTGCAAAATATAATCAGACTTTTTGAGGTTTAAATATGGCTTTCTTGAGTCAAATTAAGATTTTGCACAATGCTTTTCTTTAAACCTCAAAGCTCCGAGAAAGCTGAGATGGCATAAGAAAGCCCTGCCGGGCTGAGGGGGCAAGTGTATGTGTGGGGCTGCTCTGAGGAACAGAGTGTAAATGAATCTGCAGCAGCTGGCTTTGATTTGCCCTGTGATACGCATATGTAAGTATTGAGCAGAAAGAGCTCGGTTGGAAATGTGTTTTTGGTGTTTTCCCCCTAAACTCTAAACATTTATAAATAGATCAAGATGCCCAGGGGAAGGAAGGCAAGCATTCTCACTGTGGTTAAGGGTCTAGGGGGCGGGTGGTGCGCCAGCCTGGAGCTACCTTCAGGTTCTCCCTCTGAGTTCCTTCTCCATGTCCCTGCTTCTCAGACAAGCTGGTCTTACCGTGAGATCAGCTGCCTAAGCTGCAGACCCCAGTGCAAAGCAAAAATTAAGAATTTCAAGATGGTGATGGAAGAGCTCTACAGCAGTGGGGGGGCCCTGCGAGACTCACAGGTGACACAGTCAGGAAGCTGACTCTGCTTATCTGCTGGGCACACACTCTCTCCCCTCCCTCTGGGTCACTTCCTATGCTGTGTATTCTGTGCCTCTCCAGGAGGGCAAGGTGCTCTCCACTGCTGCTGTGGCACCCTTTGCTCCACTCTGTTACTGCCTCATCAACTATAACTGCCAGTGTGTGCAGGCATTTATTCACTCAACAAACCTTAATGGGCCACCTGCTATGCATCCAGCTCTGTGCTGAGTGCTGGCAAGCACATCCTGGGAGGCTGGAGGCTGCCTGGGAGAGGCCGGAATTCTTCTTTAGGAGCTGATGCTTGAGTTGAGTCTTGAAGGAAGAGTAACTGCAAACAGACAGTTGGAAGGATATAAACCAACCAGAGCACAAGACCCGGGAGTCAGGAGCAGCTTGGTGTACGCATTGCTGGTGGTGCAGGGCGGGAGGTCTAGCAGGGTCTGCGGTGAAGCAGGGCTGGGCAGTGGCGGGCATTAGATTATCAAGGGCTCTGTCAGCCACACAGCCTACATTGTCTCATCTGGGGAGTCACTGAAAGGTGTGAAAAGACGAGTAAAAGTCAGATTTGCATTTCGATTAATTACTCTGGTTGATGTGGGGATAACAGATCAATACACATAAAAGCAAGTAGATGAATTAAGAGGTAATTCCAGGCAAGAAGGAATGGTGACTTCAAGTAAAACAGGGACCATATACGTATATATATGTATATGTCTTAGGATATATGATATTCTATATGTATGTATATATATGTCTCTTATACATATTCTTATATATAATGTCTAGTCTGTATATGTGTATATGTGTATATATACATGTTTATAGTCATTGATTCTATTTCTCTAGAGAATCCTAACTAAGGGTGTGGGAAAATGGAGGGTTCTAGGACTTGGAGGTTTTTGGTGGGGGCTGGGTTCGAACCCACCACCTCTGGCATGTGGGGCCAGCGCCCTACTCCTTTGAGCCTCAGGCGCTGCCCGACTTGGAGGTTTCTTCAAGGTCACAATCTGAACAAGGACGAACAAAGGCAGGAAAGTATAGAAGAATTGGTGGCTATGATCACAAGGCAGGATAGTGGAGTTTAGTATTTGTGAAATGGCAGGCACACACCCCAGAGATCAGCCTTAGGTAGGGCTGGGGCACAACCAAGAATGTGATTTAAAAATAAGAAAATCTTTTCCAGATGATGGTGCAGGGCACCCAGGGCTGGGAACCTCCCTATAAAGGAATTACTATTGACCACTGTGACCTCGTGTGGCAGGAGCAACCCCCTGCCGGTCATCTGCAAATGCTGCCATGCGGTCGTGGCTTGTGGGGACTCTTTCTGCACATCTTACTTGTCAATGTGTGCACCTGCTCCCCTGTCTTTAAATGCAGTTGGTCCTACTGTGTCCCTGGGCAGGATTGCTGCCCTCGCACTCTGTTGGTAGCACCGGATGCCTGCTCGTCTGCAAATCGGTGTGGCTACCCTTTCTGTTCTTAGCTTCCATATCTTTTCTCTCAGCATTAAATCCATCTGAACTGACAACAGATTCTACTATTGGTAGAAATATAGACACTATTGACGTTTTCTGTATCACACTAAAAGTAAGCCCTGGCTGCAATGGTTCTAGGTTACGAGGGGTATTGCTTCTCAACCATTTCACGTCGAATGTCATAAGTGTGTTGCACACGCACATCCTCATTTATAAAGAAGGTTGTACAGTAATGAATGCATAATGGGCCCTCTACAAATAGCTCTGTTCCCTCAATCAGATGGATAATAAGAACAATGGTGACAGGCTAACTAGACCCCAAGCACTAAGGCAGTTTCTATATACACGTCATATCATGTAATCCTTTCAACAAACCTGTGATGCTCGTATTGCCCTCTTGTTAGACACAGTGAAATACAAGCCAAGGGAATAATTTGAGCTCTTCACATTTTAGACAACACTTTTATGACATATACTGCACAGATGTGAGAAGTGTGAAAAGTGTGTTAGTGGAGGGACTATTCAGGACTGAATTTTCATTAGTACTTATTTCTCCCTTTTTAATTTGGATTCAGCTTCTTCTGCATACAGTGCTCTGGTTTGTCTTTTTGTTGTAATATAAGATGAACAGTATCCCTTTGCCTCTTTCTTTCTCTTCCTCTTCTTTATTATGTGCTGTTTGTACTCTGGTTATGACAAACTCTAAGATAAAATAATATTCCTGGCTAATTTTTTTTTTTAAAAGTTATTTTATTTGGAAGGACTTGAGGAGTAAGGGTGGGCATTTTTGAAGTTTAGAGAAGCCAGAACCAGAAGGTGGATCTCATAATATTCTTCACACTTTAGAACAGAGAAGCTTTTCTCTGCAAGATGTCACATCATTGTGCTAATAGCACATTTACAATTTAGAGCCTTAAGTCCCCCCTCTTATCTCTCCTATTCAAAGATGCTAATTTATCCATTGTAAAATATTGTAAAGATTCCAGACCCTTGAAAGAAAACAGTTTTCTAGCCAAGGGAAATTTAACCTGAATTAGGGAGGGTTAAGCTTTTCCCTTGGCATCTATCTGAATAAACAGGATGATTCCGTGGCATCCGAATTTTGCATTCAGGTAGCATTCTTAAGAAAGCAAGATGACCTGATTTTTATTTTTTCTTGTAAAGATATTGTGATGAATCCACAAAATAATTGTGCCTTCCGCCCCCCTTGTCTGGTGTATAGCTTGCACAGTGGTGTTATTTCCAGAGGGACAGTAGTTTGTGAGGAAATACCAATTATTCTGGCAGGGCATAGGCAGAATCAGAGAAATTAGGAGGAAAAGAATCAGTAAGGCTAAGTAGGTAGCTGATTGTGGATGAGCCCTTAACCCCAAAGTCATGTCTTCCCTCCCCCACATTATACATGTTCTGCAGAATGAAGGAGGCAGAGGAGGAGTTGATGGGAAGGGCAGGGAAAATCCGGGGAGTTTGTGTGATACATGGGCAGGAGAAAGGTCACTGAGTTGGATGACTGGGGGCTTGCGGAGGCGTGGAGGCTGGAGACCCAGTGACAGGGGAGGTGTATGTGGTGTGGGAATGGAGGCCACGGGAGGTGGAGAAGGGAGCTGAATTGTAAGAGAGCAGGGATGGAGAATGGAACCCGACCTTAAGGAAGCAGAGGGCAGAGATTTGGGAACTCGAAGTACAGCTTGGTTCTACCATGCAGTGCCGAACTAGGGAAGAAGATGGGCAAACCTGAAGACCAAACACAAGGCTCAAGTCAGTTCACCTCTATCAGCCTTGATTTCCAGTTATGTAAAATGGACACAGTCATAGCCCGTCCCAGGTTTCCGAGGGTAAATGAGTGGGTGCATATTCCATAAAGGGTTTAGTCTGAGCCACGGCCTGTCCTGTACCACACAGCAGCTGAGAGGAGAAAGCAGGCTGAAAGTACCACAGGGAATTTTGAATTTGTCCTGTTGATGTTTGGTGGAGAGGTCCCCCAAAGGCTGGGGGCCCCTGGCTGGCCTGACACGCCTGGCCTGGGACCCATCTCTTCTTGCTAAGGGAGCCCAGTGAACCCACAGTGGGATTAGGAGCCTGTCACATCCAACCACTGCAATGACTTTTACAGCAAAATTTCTCCTTAAATCTTGTTAGAGTTTCTGGCTGAAGGAAGAGTGAGTCACTCAGGACAGCCTTCATCTGAGCAGAAAAATGAGCGTGTTAAAATCATTAGGCATGCGGGCTGTTAGTACCGAGTGCTGTTTCTTTGGTCTGGGACAGAACGTCCCTAGGATGGTAAGAACGCCGTTTCTGGTGAGAACTCCTGACAGAGAAACCAGTACTTTGCTCAGGTGCCGATGCCCTCAGTCTGCATCGGGGCTGCCGCATCTCCTGTGTGTACCTTGATATCAGCCAAGTTCGTGTTATGCTGATTACAATGGAAAATAAAATATTTTGTACAGATACCAAAAAAAGCAATGAGGAAATGAAGCATTAAAAAAAAATAAGATTTGTTCAAAACAGAAATCTGCTTTCAATCATAGCCTCCTTTTACGTGGGTCATGTCCTAAGCAGAAGTCAGAGTGGGGTCTGGGGAGCCGGGTTTGGGAGAGTGGGGTTCCCATTCTGTTGGCCGCTGACCTCTGTGTGATCCTGGGGGCAGATTTTCCCTCCCTTGCTCTCAATTTCCTATTTGTAACACAAAAGATTTGGACATATGGCCAAGGCCCTTTCCATCTGCAGTTCTTGCCAAGTACCAGCCCAAACCTCCAGCTCCCACCTTCTCTCAGGTAGTCTATGACTCTCGGAAGTAAGAAGTGGTTGACTGGGAAAAATCAGTGCGCTCCAACTTCTTCCCTTTGCCTGAGACCATTTTCACTCCTCCTCTTGTCTGGGTGAAATCTTCTTTCTTTCTTTCCTTTAAGAAGCCACTCAGGTCACAAGGCTTTCAGAAGCCTTGTTTGACTTCCGGAGAGAGCTCGGGTTCTCTGTAGTCTACGGGGGCGCTGTAACCCACTACCACAGCTGGGGGCTAAGCAGCAGAAATATAACATCTCGGGTAGGAAGGCAGGGGTCAGACAGCAAGGTGCTGGCAGTTGGTTCCTTCCCGGGCCGTGATGGAGACTCTTCCCGGCCTCTCTCCCAGCTCCTGGTGAGTCTTTAGTGGCCTTTGGCATTTCTTGGCTTGCATAAATATCACTCTACTATCTGCTTTCATCGTCATGTGGCTTCTTCCTGTGTGCAAGTCTGTTTCCAAATGTCCCCTTTTACAAGGACACCAGTGATATCCAGTGAGGGGTTCTCCTCTTGGCCACTTACCATCCTATTTCAAATAAGGATACCTGCTGTAGTTCAGAGTGGGATGGTTTAGAATTTCAATATGTAAACTTTGAAGGGACACAATTCAGTCAGTAACAGGCACCCATCTACCCTCCCTCCACCATGGAGGGCCGTCCCTTAGGCCACAACCTGTGCTTGGAGAGTTGGGAAAAGCCGTCCACGTGTCTGGGCTGTGGGGCCAAGAACAGTGGCCAAAAGGAGCAAATAGCAGAGTTCCCACCTACAACTGTGCATGGGAAGGTGAGGGAGGGAGAGGAGAAAGAACTCAGGTATAGCCCCCGGCTGGAGGCCCCCCCCCAAGACTGTGGGGCTGAGCTACAGCCAAGTGGGCGTGGCTGGGGAGCAGACCAATCAGGAGATAGGCAGGGCAGGTTCCGGCTACCTGGTAAGAATGACATCCACTCCTTCTGTCCTGGAATCCTGTCCTACCCTGAGTGCTGACTTGGTTGCCTTCTCTTTGGTGTGCTACCTGTTAGTCACCTCAGATTTAGTTTCAGAAAATTCCCATTGCAAAGCCTAATGGCTGGATTTTGTGTGGGAAATTCTAGTCGTTGTCTAAAGTGAGAAATTTCTTTGAAGTCTCATGTTGGATTTAAAAAAATCCACGCAGATTTTAAACTCTATTCCATTCTTCCAAGTCTGTGCTAATGTAAAAATACTATTGGAAACCACTAGCATTGGTCTTGCATGGGGATGGGGCGTACTCACCACATGGCTGGCTGTGCCCCTGCCCACCCCATACACACCTAAGCTTGAGCAGCAAGGGTATGCGTGCTTTCTGGTTCCTCTAGCTTTTGACTGATGATGTTAGTTCTCTTTCCATTTTCAATCTGGCTGGGTACCCTCATTGGCCCTGCCCTTCCTAACTGTTGGACTCCCAGTGCCCTCAGTCTCACCTGTTCTGGCTATCAAGGCACAGCCAGACACACCCTACAGGGAGCACCTGCTCTTCATTCCTGGGCATGTCCTTGCCTGCTGAGTCTCTGTAGCTGGATCTCTCAGATAATCGTGGGGAGCTGTGAGCCACCCTTAAACTGCTGTCCTCTGGCTCCTTTTCCTTGAGCCCCTAAGACACTGAGGAAGTGTCTCCAACTCAAGCCACTTGCCCAGCTGATGGGAAGGCAGAGACTGGAGACTGCTGACTCTGGCTCTCCTCACATTTCTGTCCCAGTTTAGGGTTTTGTTTCACCTTGCTCATGAACCACAAAGAACAGGGGGTTAGGTATCTGAAGACAGGTTCACATTTGACCTCCACTTATTAGGTAGGGGGTCTTTTGCCAGCCTTACAACTGCTCTGAGCCTCAGTTTCCTTATTTGTAAAGTGGAAATATAAATTTCAACTTCAATTGAGAGTTAAGTGGAATAAGGGTGACCAAGAATCATCCTGGCACATGGCCGGAGCCCAGTCTGTGTGTCTTTCCTTCCTCGTCTCCCTCCCATCTCATTTTTTCTGTTTCTCCACGGTTGGGCCGGTTGTTCTTTCTGGAGGTGTCCCCAGTTCCCTTTCCTTAATGTCTGCATGACTTCTCCCTTAGTGGAGGCCCAGATACAAGGCAGGGCAAGGGGCCATTGGTGGCCTGTGCTGCATTTGAACTTGAGTCCCCGCGGGTGACTGCACCAGACCGTAAGTTATCCAAACCCAGGAGACCAGGCTGTCTTCAAGTCTTCCTTCTGATTTCCTAACCCACCTGGATCAGAGCCACTTTTGCAGAGGTATGTGGTGACAAAGAGGTGACCAGGACCAGATCTTAAATTAGATCTGGCTGATTTTGCCCACTTGGTTTTGAGATGTGAATCTTCTCCACCTTGCTCATGTCCCGTGGAGGACCTGCCCTCCCTCTCACTATATTTCCCTCTAGCCACAGGCCCGTGACTGATTCCCACCAGAATCCTCCAGCTGTTTGTAACCTGTCCCATAAAAATACTAATTTGCTCATCTGTTATCTTACAGATATTTTATGATTCCCTCTTGGTGTCTGAAAACCTGCCTCCAAGCTCCTTAGAGGCAGGATCTGTACCTTTGCTGTTCTTGGGCTGCTTTTCTTAGTGTTTTGCATATCGCTGAGCTCAGGATGGGTCCTCCTTGTGTCTGCTTCTCCATCTGCAAAAGTGGTGATGGCTACATTTGTAAACAGGTCATCGTTTACCAAATGAGCTCTATTACTTTGTTTTGATCTCACCTTCCCCAGGAAGTTAGTTATTATGGTAACAGGGGAAGTGAAGTTTAGAGACACTCAGTGATTTGCTCCAGGGTTGCATGGAAGGTAATTTGAAGCAGGGACGTGGGAAGGCGGGACCTGGAAGCATAGTAGAGCACATACTTGGGTTCTGTAGAATTTAATCTTCTGCTTCAGTAACTCATGCCTTAATCCATGTCCTAGTCAAGGGACGTAACTCAAGGGATACATCGGATCTGTGTCCTAATGATGGCTGAGGGGATCTTCCATCGCAGACAGCGAGGCTCTTTAGGAAATCATTTCCTTATGTTAACATTTTTTTTTTAAACGAAGTTTTTGGACTAAATACATATTTTCCATTTTTTTTTAAATTGCATGAGCACACGGTATTTATCTCATTGAAAATTATGATAAACCCCCGGAATGTTTTGTGTTTTTCATGATTCATATGGAACAAATTAAAAATAACTTTTCACAGTCCGACGTGCCCTAGAGAACAGCTCAGAGACCCTTCCTCCTGCCGCCCCCTCCGACTTCACCATGTCTGCTTCCCATTTCTAAGGGAGACTCCAGTGACGAGTATCCTGGAGAAACACCTGGCCCACATCTGGAGGCGGGATAGGCTGCCGTGTCTTCCGAGGGGGAAGGCATCTTTTAATATGACATTCTATTTGTGGGCATACACAGTTGGGGAGATGGATAATTTTTATTACTTGTTCAGGTTTGTCAGTCACTTCTATAAATACTTTTAAAAAGAAAAATATAAGCAAGCAATATCCGAGCTTTCACAAGGTGCGCTCTGCCAGGCGTGTTTGGAAGGCTGTGGGCGTCATTGTGCCTGCTGCTTTAGTCACACTCAGCTCTGCTTTGGCATGCCTTGGATTTAAATCCAGGCTTGGGGGACGAGAAGAACTTTTTATTTCCGTTTCACTACGTTGCTTCAGGAAAACTTGCCACCGAGTGTCAGCTCTGCCACTCTATACCAACTCAGTGTCTCAGTAATGTGGGGCAATAAAACCAGCTTCAGTGAATTACTCTGAAGAATAAATGTACATGTAGCATCTAGGCACTCAGCAAATGGTGGCGAGAAGGCAAAACATCAGGCTAATGGATCTACTGATGAGGTAGGGGCGGCAGCTGGGCTGGCAGCTTCCTCTGCTCTGCACATCCCTTACACCCCAACACCAGAGCACCACAACAGGGTGATGGCAGCGATGGGCACAGCATTCGCTCCAGGGACACTTTTCCAACGCTGAGCAGAGAGGTTAAAGGATGGCAGTCCCTTTGCTCATCATGGAAGGCTGAGATGGCTGGTTCTCCAGGGGACAGAGAGATAGCCCCACTCTCTGGGATCTTCCCTGGTCCCTTTGAGCCTCAGAGATTAAAGATGGTGAGGGGATAAGGGCAGGAACTGCTAGGGAGATCCCAGTGCCCATTTGTCCATCCATCCATCCATCCATCCATCCAGCTTTCAGCTCTTACTGAAACCTATTCAATGTTAGGCTTTGAACTTTGGGTTGAGGATTTTGACATGACTCCCAGAGGTCGGTATTCTCTAAAACTACCCCCAGGCTCTCTTTCAAATAATTCTGGTTAATTTTGTTTTCATTACCTGGAATTATGTATTTACGTATGTGCTTGACTTCTCCACTGGGACTTTAGCTCCTGTAGGGCAGGACCTTGTTTGTCTCATTCCTGGGTCTATTCCCAGTGCCCACTATGGCTTCGCCCATATTAACTGAACAAGTTGACTTCAGAGGGACTAATGGTGCTGACCAAGCACGGAGTTGGGAACCTTACCACAAAGGGGACTAAGGGAAGTGCCCCTGCCCTGCAGGAGGAGTGTGCAGTGCGCTGATGATCACACTGGGGGCCTCTCAGAGACAAGGTGACAGATTTCTCACCTGGCCTCTCCATACTCTTTTTTCCTATAACTCCCTATAACTGTGTGGAGTCTTCCCACTCTGGCTTTTAGTATGGCCATATGGATGGTTTTGGGTAATGGGAAATTAGCAAACAGGTTGCTGCTCCTGTGAGCAGCACACCTGGGCTAGTTTGCTCAAGGACCAGGGATAAGCAGAGTCGAGCTTCCTGTATGTCCCAGCTGAGGCCATGCTAGGTCAGCCGACAGCTGGCCAACCCCAGACATGTGTGTGAGGCCAGGCAACATATGTGAGCTCAGGCTGAATCTCCAAATCCCTCAGACTTGTAGGCTAAATATACACATCACTGCATGTCTAGAAGCTCAGTGGGTATTTGTTATACCACACATAGCATCACTGTTACAATAGAGACCAGTCCAGAATGCTTCTATGGTTGTGTACATACCTTGTGTGAGTCTCAGTGAGAATGCCAGTGATGCTAATCATTAATTACTAGTTAGTGAATACCTGCAGACTGCACCAGGCACCATTTAGGGACTTTCCATGTTTTATTTCTAAACCTGATCATAAGCTTTTAAGGCTGGCAAAATGACAATGACCACTACCTTTTGAGCTGCTTAATGAGTGGCATCTACTCATGGTTACCGAAGCCAGGTTGCCCTAGTTAGAATCCTTCTGTCGTTTAGTGACTCTGGGCAACTGAGATAGTATACTTCATCTTGCTGTGTGTAGACAGCACAGGGGAAGTGTTTGTAGAATGTGAGTTCTGCAAGGTGTAAGAAGGTCTGTGACAGGGCTTTGCCTTCATTCTTTGAGACTGAGGCCTTCTGGGGCTTCCTACCCACCAGGTCTCTGAACTCTCCCCTGAGCTGGGGTCTCTGGCTGGGAAGGTCTGCCTCATGCCCCCAGAGCTCATCAGGACTACCAGCTGCCACTCTCTGCACTCCAGGTCCCCTCACGTGGCCTTGTCGGGTGCTACCTCTGGGAGCCTCTGTGGCAGGGCAAAAGGAGAGCTGGTAAACCCTTCCTGGGAAGAAGAGCAAAGGGGCAGTGTTTTAAGGTGTGCGTGGCAAAGGGGCAGTGTTTAAAGGTATACCAACTCCCTTCCATATCCAAAGGGAGCTGCGAGAAGGAAGAGATTCCAGAATCTCATGGCTCGGAAGGAAGATACTTCAAATTCAATCCACCTGTCAGCTCTTTTTCAGAGGCAGTGAGGGACCTGGAAGAACATCACTGCTTTGCAGCTGGGCTGGGTGGGGGCCCTGGAGGAGACATTCCTCAGGGAATATTGTTGGGGGAGGGGCAAGGCTCCTGAAGCTTGAGGCTCAGAAGAAGTTGAGGGTGTGAGAAGTACCAAGTCCTAGGAAGGCCGCTGGGGCTGAACAGGGAGAAAATAGACTCTCAACACACTTTCTGGAAGTAGAAATCCTCTCCTCCCCCTGCCGTCATTACTCTTGTTCCAGGGGTGAAACCAAGAGGCATGGCATGTTAGGGATCCGGCACCTCCAGACCCACTGCTCCCCGGTTCCCTGGGGCTTTCCCATGAGTGGAAATGCTTTCAATTTTAACCCATTAAATATGATATTGGCTGTGTGTCTGCTATGGATGGCCTCTATCAGTTTAAGAAATGTCCCATCTAAGCCAATTTTCTTAAGTGTTCTGTTCATGAAGGGATGCTGGAATTTATCAAAAGCTTTTCTGCATCAATTGAGAGAATCATATGGTCTTTTTAAATTTTCTTTATGTGATGTATTATATTTATAGATTTACATATGTTGAACCAACTTCGCAACCCTGGAATAAAACCAACTTGATCATGGTATATAATTTTTTGATGTGTTGTTGAATTCTGTTTGCTAGGATCTTATTGAATATTTTGCATCAATATTCATTAATGATATTGGTCTATAGTTTTCTTTCATTATTGAGTCCTTTCCTGGTTTGTAGATTAGGGTGATATTTGCTTCATAGAATGTGTTGGGAAGTATTCCTTCTTTTTCTATGTTTTGGAAATGGTTAAGTAATATAGGCACTAGTTCCTCTTTAAAGATTTGGTAGGATTCTGATATGAAGCCTTCTGGTCCCAGACTTCTCATGTTTGGGAGAGTTTGTATAGTTGATGCTATTTCAGTGCTTGATATAGGTAGGTCTATTCAAAATTTTTACATCTTTCTGGCCGAATCTAAAAAAGTGGTGTGCTTTCAGGTATTGGTCCATTTCCTTCAGATTTTCATATTTCTGAGAACAGAGTCTTTTGTAGTAATCATTGAGGATTTTTTGAATTTCTAAGGTGTCTGTTGTTATTTCTCCTCTATCACTTCTGATTGATGATATTAGAGATTTTTACTTTTCTGTTTCTGGTTAGGTTAATCAAAAGTTTATCAATTTTGTTAATCTTTTCAAAAAAGCAACTTTTTGTTTCATTGATCTTCTGAATGATTCTTTTATTTTCAATTTCATTTAATGCTGCTCTAATTTTGGTTATTTCTTTTCTTCTGCTGGGTTTAGGGTTGGAATGTTTTTCCTTTTCCAGTTGCTTGAGATGACCCATTAAGTTGTTAACTTCCTCTCTTTGTTTTCTTGATGAAGGCTTCCAATGCTATAAGTTTCCCTCTTAGGACTGCTTTCGCAGTATCCCACAGGTTTTGATAATTCATGTCTTCAATGTCATTTTGTTCCAAAAATTTGGTGATTTCCTTCTTAACCTCATCTTTGACCCAGCTGTCTTTCAGCATAAGGTTGTTTGGTTTCCATGACTTTGTTTGAGTATGAAGAACTTTTATTCTGTGATGGTCTGAAAATGTACAAGGAATAATTTCTATTCTTTTAAATTTGCTGAGGTTAGACTTGTGTCCTAAAATATGATCTATGTTGGAGGATGATCTGTGGGCTGATGAGAAGAATGTGTATAGTTTTGTTGGGATATCCTTGGTAGTATGACATTTTGGCTTCATTCAATATGGGCCACTTTTGGCCCATTTTTAAGATGACCAACCAGTTGTAAAGTTAGAACCCTTTTTAAGCCCCTGCACTATTATATTAAAGCCAGAAACTCTGTTTTAATACAAATTTGGCCTGATCTAACTTTGTATACCTTCTACCACTAACCACCTTCCTTAATATCTATTCCCACACATTATCTTTAGATTTTCCATTTGGATAAATGGGAAAAAGTTATACTTACTGTTCATATAGTAGATTGTAGATAGTAGGTGTAAGGGTTTTGAGTCTTCTTTCCTTTTTATTCTTCTATTTCTTGGTCATGGGAGAGCAAATTCAGTTGCTTTACCTCTATAGCTGTAGTATAGTCATGGCATGGTTGGTGATTATTGTGTTTGGAAACAAGTACCAGTTTAGAGTGGAAATTAGGGAACCATTTGAATATGGAAACTGAAACTGAAACTGACTTTAGAGATAATATCTTCATGTAAACTTATTTTAAAAAATAATAACTTCATAAAATATGCCTGAAACCTAACTTGATGTAGGGTGTCTTAGTCTTTTTTATGTTGCTATAACTGAATACCCGAGACTGAGTAGCTTATAAAGGGAAGATGCTTATTTAGCTCATGTCTGTAGAGGCTGGGCAGTCCAAGAGCATGGTACTGGCATGTGGTGAGAGTTTTCTTGTGTGTCATCACATAGTGAGGGGCATCATATGGCAAGGGGGTTAATGCCTGTGTGAATGGCAGCTCAGGTCTCTCTTAAAGCTACCAGTCCCAAGATGGGAACTTTATCTAATCCTCTTTACCCACTTTGATTACCCTATGAATTTAGGGTTTAAGCTTCCAACACATGAAATTTAGGGGACATGTTTAAACCATAGCACAGGGTAATGTTAAGGGCATGGGTTTCACATAGCAAGTCTATGTTCAAATTCAAACTTTAGCTGTGTAAGCTCAGGCCACTTTCTCATCTGAAAAACTGGGATTTTTTTTTTTTTTTTATGGTGACCCTGTGTACTGTGTTTCCCTGAAAACAAGACCTACCCCCAAAATAAGCCCTAGCAGGATTTCTATGCATTTGTTAAATATAAGCCCCACCCCATAATAAATATAAGGCCTACCCCTAGTGATGGAGGTGGCTATGCAGCATATCTGCATAGCCACTCCATGCATTTCGGCACGGAGCAGTAAGGAAGACTAGAATACCTTTTATCTGCCACAGCTCCTTTCTCTGAGCCATTCGCACCTGAGTGGGTGCGTGTGTGGTAACAGTGGTCACAGGCATCCTATTGCACATGTGCGAACAGCTAGGGGAAAGGAGGTCCCGCATCATTAGCGTCAGCCCCACCAACAAGGTTGGCTCTCCCTGTCAGGTTCCAGAAGAAGATGACTTAACTGTATTTGAATAAATTTAGATTGTTGTATTATACTTAATAAACATAAGACATCCCCTGAAAAAAAGCTCTAGTGTGTCTTCTTGAGAACAAATAAATATAAGACAGTGTCTTATTTTTAGGAAAACATGGTATTAGTTTTCTAGGACTGCTATAACAAAATATCACAGACTGGG
>CAUYQV010191386.1:0-20140 GCA_963574575.1 Galagoides demidoff | reverse complement strand
CATCACAGCTCATAGCAACCTCCAACTCCTGGGCTCAAGCGAGTCTCCTGCCTCTGCCTCCCAAGTAGCTGGGACCACAGGCGCCCACCACAACGCCCGGCCATTTTTTGGTTGCAGCCATCATTGTTGTTTGGCGGGCCTGGACTGGGGATTCGAACCCGCCACCTTAGGTGTACGTGGCTGGCGCCTTAGCCGATTGAGCTACAGGCGCCGAGCCTATTCATCTTTCTTAAGTGTATGTATAGCTCACATTTATTTCAATGCTTAACATTGGAAGTGTCAGGGTCTTTGTTTAGAAGTTTGGTGATATTTTTGCGACCAGAAATATGTCATAGGAACTTAACTCTGGTTTGTACCCACTAGCCTATGGTAAAATGGGTTTCATTACATGTCATTTCACTTAAAATTGAGGTTCCTAAGAACCTACAGATGGGCCGTCATGGGGACTTACTGTATATTGGCATGTTTTGCCTGAATTTGTGCCTATTTAGGAATCTGTCACTGGGAGTCATTTAAGGAATGAATTTTATCAGCTGTTCCTCCTTAAATGAAAAGAATCATTAAGTCAATTCCTTTAGAATTCGTGACATCTTTACTGTTTCTTGTGGGCCATTTGTGGAGTGAAATATTGTCACTCCTCGCATGGCAGCTTCCCTGAGATAGAAGGCCCCGCAGATGGATTTAATGAGGGCCGTGCCTCAGCTTGCCATGCAGGGCTGATCGACTCACTCCAGCCTCACTCAGCTCTCCCAGGGCGTCAGCTCTGCAGCACTGCCGTACGGTGATTCACCCATAAACTCTCCATGTCTAGAACTTCTCACATTAATTGCAAAAATTGCCTGCGCAGCTGAACACGAAGCAGGAGCCTATGGGGAAGATACCGCCAAATGAGCAGCGGTAGGAAGGCGCACAGCCGCCAGTGCGGAGACAGTTTTGACCCTCGCCACACATACCCCATGCTGACACACCACATTCACTCTTAGGGGCTTCAGACGCCCAGTTGGCATCGTCTCCCCACTGTCCCCTGCACCCGTTTAGTCAAATGATAAAATGTAAATGTTCAAATACTAGAGGCGATAATCAGGTGATTATTAAGATGCTTTGTAAAACTGGCAGGTCCACTCCTGTTTACCAAACCCAGGGGTCCTCAAACTTTTTAAATAGGGGGCCAGTTCACTGTCCCTTAGACCGTTGGAGGGCTGGACTGTGGGCCCCAGGATGAGTTGGTTGCTAAGCAGGACAGGCAACAGCAGCAAAAACACCCAGAGGGCCGGATAAATGTCCTCAGCCAGCGACATGTGGCCCGCGGGCGGTAGTTTGAGGACACCTGACCAAACCAGTTACCAATATTGAGAATTACAGCATGTTTAGTATCAAAGTCTCAGTGCCACTTATTTTGCTTCTGGGGAAACTGAGGTCCAAAGAGATTAAAGTCACTTGCCCCAGGTCACACGGTCAGTTTAGTGAGAGAACGGAGGGAGCCCTGACTCCCAATTCACTGCTCTTTCTACAAAGACCCGCTGGCTGCTTTTCGCCGCATTATGGCCTCTGTTCCTGAGCTGGCCCTTCACCTGCTGATTTAGCTGCTTGCTCTATGAACAGGGGTTGTGGCAGCGTTTGTGAAGGTGAATTTCCTAAGAATCTTGTAGCTTATATGTCAGGACTTTATGTTCAGAGATGTGTGGGTGTATAGTCCCTCCCTTTGTTGGGACCTAAATCGTGCTGAGAGAGCACCACACACATGCAAAGACAATGAAGTGCTTTATTTGCAAGCATATGCCTGGGTCACTCCACCCTACAGTGTAGCCCGGGGAAGGGCGACCCTGAAATGAAGCAGGGGGAGGTTCTTAAGGGGAGTGTATAGAGAAATGTCATTGGGCGTTTTGTTGGGTTGCCATTGGCTGAGCTATTGTCCAGGGATGCTTGGCCTGGTACCTGATACCCAGAGGTGCTATAGGGTTTACGGTTAGGGACTTTCCAGAGGAGGGTTACCTGTCCACTTGGGCTGATTGACCTTGCCCAGAAATACAGAGCTGGGTGGGATGGGGAGCCAGTCCCCTTCAGACTGGCTGCCAAGAAGTGCAGAGGAGGGAGCCAGTCTCCTTTTGATAGACTGATTCCTCCTGGGCAACTTTGCCTAGGAGGGGAGTGGGGAGTTAGTTTCAAGATGCAGTTACATTAACCTCTTCACCTTACCTACTCCATTCCATTTCAACACCAGGCAAGTAGCCAGGCCCTTGGTGTCCTTTATTAATCCCAGGACTATATGCCAAGGAAAACAGCTGAAGCTACTGAAAGTTACTGACTTTTCTTCGTAGCTTAGTCCTTTTGTGCTGCTATAACAAACTACTACAGACTGGGCGGTTTATAAACAACAGAGAATTTATTTCTTACATTCTGAAGTCTAGAGTCCAAGGTCAAGGCACTGGCAGACTCAGTTCCTGTTTGCTAGATTGCTAGTTCCTGTTTGCTAGATTGCTATCTTCTCCTGGCGTCCTCACAGGGCAGAAAGAGCAAGAGAGCTCCCTGGGTCTCTTTCATAAGGGTGATAATCCCATTCATGAGAATCCACCCTGATGACCTATCACCTCCAAAAGGCCCCACCTCCTAATGGCATTCCTCAGGGGGCTGGAATTTCGACATGAATTTGGGGGAGACACAAAGATTCATACCATAGCCCTTTTATCAGAGTTTATATACCTTAAAGTGACTATTCCCAGAAACCTAGAGGGGCAGAAAAACAAGAATGGGGTCATTAAGGGACAAGAGGGAGAGAGGAGGGTATGTTACCCCAATTAGCAAAGAGCACCTGCAGTCCCAGATGCTGGGGAGGCTGAAGCAGGAGGATCACTTGACCCAGGAGTTCCAGGCTGCAGTAAGCTGTGATTATGCCACTATACCCTGCTCTGGGCAACAGCAAGACCTGTCACAGGTGAAAAGAACAAACTGGGTGGTCTTTCCATTAATGGGGACATATGAACATATGGCAAGATCTCAAAGATGATGACCACATGGGGCACCAAATTGGCTGGCCTTTGGACCTTGGTGCTCTAAGCCTCAGCATAGACGCCTGTGCCCTAATGGGACTGTAAAGCAGCAGAGTCCCTGGTAACTTGAAGGAAGCGTGTGAGCTGCAGAGCTAACCTGTATAGACCAGCACTCCGTAGGCCACCTTAACACGCTACCATCCTGTACGGAAATCCCAATAATCACAAGTGAGAATGAATTTTCTTTGGCCCAGTGCAAAGGTAGCCCAGTGTCAGATATAAATTGACTTTAAAAAATAAAGAAATGGGATTTGTTTTAACATCTTAATTTAAAGGCAAGATTTATACTTGTTACTTTTATACTGCAGTTTGTGTCATTAATCGACTGTGCCTCAACAACAGGAAGCCTAGCAACATTTTTTTAAGTGTATAAAAAAGCGCAGCTTCAAAGCTAAGGATGTCTGTTCACGATGAGGTGGAGTTTTGTCTGCTCTGTGAAGCCTTTCCTGACCAGACACGCCCTCCTCTGGGCTGTCGCTGTGTCTGGTAAGCGCACCCCTAATTGCAGTGACCCTCGACATCACCATTGCTTGCAATGAGACTGTCACCTGGCTGAAACTTCAGGCTCATTAAAAGTAGAGCCTGTGCCTTGCTCTATACCCAGGAAGCAGCGTCCTATATGCAGGCACATCAGTAAATCTATATTTGCTGTCATCTGAGCTGTGACTTGCCTGGGACATTTTCCCTCAAGAGTTTCAGAGCAAATTGCTGGTCAGGAGCTCAGGGAGCACATAATTTCCTTCTGAGGTTAAAAAGACTACCCCCTCTTTATAATTTAATTGAGGTTAAAAAGACTACCCTCCCTTTATAATTTCCTTCTAAGGCTAAAAAGACTACCCCTTCTTTCACACATGGGCATTTTTCACTTGACCTACTGAGAACAGGAGAGCCCAGAGTTACTTAGAAGGTGTGAGGTTTCTAGCTTTTTTGCTTCTGTTGCTCCTTTCACTTTCAACTGGGGTCAACTGCACAAACTCAAGGTAGTAAGTACCGACTAGGAAGTGTTGAGACACTTTGTTATTCCTCTGAGGAAGCAGGCACACACACACTCCCTCAGGGAGCTCCTAGCTTGTAGGAGCAGGTAAAATCAGCCCAAATGGTGAGAAAAATAATGCCACAAGTCCCCTTACCCATATGTGCATGGTGGGTGGCCCCGTCCAGGCCTAACACAAGCCCACCTGGCCCAAGCTCTGCTACCCAAGCCAGTCCTACACAGTATGGAGCAGTGGAAGGAACGCTGGATTTTGAAAGGAAGGAGTTAGGTACAAATCCTTTCAGAATCAATGTAAGGAGTTTTGAGCTGCAGCCCCCAAGGAGATTCATCTGACCAAATCAGACATTTCTATACCTGCCTTACCAAAATAGGCCAGTTATAAAACTCAGAATGAAAGAAATTGTCAGATCTTCTCCAGAAGTTTGTCTTGTTATTGGATCAGATATTATATCAAAGCCACAGCGACATATTAATCTTTAAGAGTAATTGTATACTGAATTAGCAACAGGGTGTAATGACAGTCGTTCATTAAAAAAAAAAGTGCAGCATAGCATTCAAATGTTAGCTGTGTTTATTATTTTCCAGCTGATCAATTTTGCCGCATGACTAAGATCTTAGAAACAAAAGGTAGTTCTCTTAAGTGCCCTATAGTTTATTTGGGAGCATTGATTAGCTCTTCTGTGAGAATATGCCAACTTTAGAAATTAAACCTCATTTTTTAATTTCTAAAACCAATACATACACAATGCAGAAAAAGGAAAAGATTATCCAGTGTCCACTCAAAGAAATTTACTGTATTAATTTTATATATCTCTTTTCAGTATTTTCTGTGCCTATTTAAAATATTTTTTTGAATTATTAGGAATACATAATAGTTGTCTATATTTACGGGATACACGTGGTATTTCAGTATGGGCCTACACTGTGTAAAAATCAGGGTAATTGGGATATGTATTGCTTCAAGCATTGTATAATTTCTTTGTGTTAGGAACATCTCATTCCCCTTTTAGTTATTACATGTATAAAATAGACGATAACTTATTGTTGATAACAGTCACCTTTTTGTGATAGCAAATATTAGGTCTTGTTCATTCTATCTAATTATATTTTTGCACCCATTAACCATCCCCACTCTACCTCCACCTCTCCCTGCTACCGTCATCAGCCTCTGGGAACCATCGTTCTCTTGTCTGTCTTCATGAGATCAAGTGTTCCAATATTTAGCTCTCCCCTATGAGTGGGAACATGTGAAACTTGTTTTCGTGTGCTTGGTTTATTTTACTTACTATGCTGCAGTTCCATCTAGGTTATTGCAAATGATGGGATTTCATTCTTCTTTATAGCTGAATAATTTCCTATTGTGTACATGTACCACATTTATTCATTGAAGGAAACGGATTGATTCCAAATTTGAGGTATTATGAACAGTGCTGCAATAGAGTGCCAATTTTTTTTATTATTGTTTTGAAACACTGATTTCCTTTCTTCAGGATATAGACCTAGCTGTAGGATGGCTAGGTCACATGGAGTTCTATTTTTAGTTTTTTGAGGCAGCTCCACATCATTTTCCAGAGTGGCGCTACTAATTCACATCCCACCAACAAAGTACCAGGGCTCCCCTTTCCCACGTCCTTGCCAGCATTTCTCATTGCCTATCCTCTGTTTAAAAGGCATTTATCTGAAGTGAGATGCTACCTCGTGGTAGTTTTGATTTGCATTTTCCTGATAACTAATAAAGGTGAGCATTTTCTTCATCTAGCAGTGGACCATTTGTATGTCTTCTTTTGGGAAACATCTATTCAAATCTGTCACCTGTTTTTAAACCAGAGTATTTGATCTTTTTTTCTACTGAGTTTCTTGAGCTCGTTCTATATTCTACTTGTGAATCCTTTGTCAGATGGCTAGTTTGCAAATACCTTCTCTCTCTGCATATTTTATCTCATGGTTGGGACCGCGCTATATTTCATATATGGCTTCTTTTAGCTTTATAATAAAGAGCATTGCAAATACCTTTTTAAAAATAAAGTATTTAATTCTAAAATCTTATCTATTCACTTGGAAGTTTTAATCTCTGAATTTCTGCAACAAAATCTTGACAAAGTCTTAAGTAGGAAGTAAAATTCAGCAGCAAACCTGACCATAAATTTAAAGAACCCATTTGGAGGGTCACAGGCAGCAGCTCAGTCAGCAGATTTTAAAGCCTTTTCAATTTCTGTGCCTTGCCAAGTGACTGAAGTAGGGAGGCAATTTGACTATTACCTTCTGACTTTAATTAATGTTTAATACTCAGGGGCAAAAGCGCACTTCCTTTTGTAGGCTCTCATTTAGTTCCTTTTGAATCAGTTAACACTGTTTATAAAGATGTGGATATTTTCTCTAATTACTGTAATTTTGACTACTGCTGTAAAAATCAGAGCTCCATGTCAGACTGTCAGAGATCATTACAGATGTATAAAAATGCCTTCCCGCCCTCTCCTGGAACCAATCCATTCATCTCTGGGAATAAAATGCACCAAGAGCTTTAATAAAGGAAAGGAAAATTCAGAGAAAGCGTGTCTCATCTCAAGCCATTCCAGAATAAAACCAGGACGTATTCCTTGGGATGTTGAAATGTGGTCTGTTTCAACATGAAGGATATCGATACAGAGTTCTGTTACTTATAATAAAATATTGTAGAATCTAATTCATTCTACTGAACAAGGATAAATGAAGATGATTTACACTCACAGAAGCGTATTTTTGACTCCTGGTATTTCCTTTCATATAGAGAGGTATCCATAAGAGGTATCCATAAGAGGTATCCTGGCCTCTCTCCACACCTCTAGTTACTCCTTGTTCAAGGTGGAATAAATTGCAGTTGGCCAACTTGGAAGACGCAGGCGTGCCAGGCTCAACAGATCATCCCTCCTCTCCCTGAGATACACAGAAGACACATTCTAATCTATTCTTTCTTTCTATGGGGGAAGAAATTTGGTTTCTAGCACTGTCTGTGACTGAGCAGGCAATCGACCTAATTATGTGTTTGGGTTTTAGGAGGTCCACCTCAGCTGCATCCTCCCACCAAGCCTTTAGAAATAACAAGGGACTGTTTTGATCTCTTAATTGATTCAGAACACTTTGTGGGCTAAAATGGGTGCTATTTTCATGCTCTCTTAAAAGTCAGCACCACCAAACACAAAGGCTGGTAATTTAAAAGCAAAACAAAACAAAAACACCACAATTTTAAGGCATTTTTTAAGAGTTGTTTTGTTTTTTAATTAGTCACTCTCTGTTCTGAATTTTTAGTTTTTTTTTTTCAATGCAAATTCTGCTATCTTCTCTGCCTTTTAGTGTTTTATTTATTTATTTATTTTTTTGAGATAGAGTCTCACTATATCGCCCTTCCTAGAGTACCAGGGTGCCACAGCTCATAGCAACCTCAAACTCTTAGGCTTAAGCAATTCTCTTGCCTCAGCCTCCCAAGTAGCTGGGACTACAGGTATCCTCCACAATGCCTGGCTATTTTGTTGTTGTTGTTATAGTTATCATTGATTAGCAGGCCCTGCCGGGTTTGAACCCGCCAGCCCTGATACATGTGGCCAATGTGGCCAGTGCCCTAACCACTGAGCCCCCTGTTAGTGTTTAATTCTGGATCTTCTGAATGAAGAGGAGAGATGGGGGAGACAACTTGGTGTCAGTAGCCAGGGTTGTCCTTGGCAGGAGGCTTTCATCCCTTAAGTGTTGGTATTTTTACTCTGTTGTATTAGGTAATTATTTTCCCCGTTTAATGAAAAGCAGTGAGGTAAAGTGACTTTATTTAAGCTCACATGGTCAGCAGAACTGCCAGCTCCAAGGTCAGGGTTTTTTCTTTTGGAAAACTTTCACTACCTCTCTACCTATAACCCCATGCCCTGACCAAGGAAGGCGTGAATAAGGAACAGAAAATGGTAGCCAAATAAACAATCCTTGTTGGAGGAAGGCAGTGGGAGCCATCTATAGCCTGAAGTCTCCTGGCTCTAAGTTGGGCAACATTTGGGGGAGGGGGGGAGGTTGGTTTCTTTCTGTCCCTAAACAGGTTAAGCCATATATATGAACCAAGGATATAGCAAAATTTCTATTTTAGGAGTTTGATCTTCTCAAGTACTTTTGAAAAAGACTGAGGTTGGGTATTCCTAGCACTTTGGGAGGCCAAAGTGGGAGGACGCTTTGAGGCTAAAAGTTCCAAACTAGCCTAAGCAACATGACAAGGTCCCATCTCTCTAAAAAATATAGAAAAATTAGCCAGATATACATGGCAGTGCACTTCTGTAGTGCCAGCTGCTTGGGAGGCTGAATGACGCAGGAGGACTGCTTGAGCCCAAGTTTGAGCTATGATGCCACTGCACCACTGTACTCTAGCCCAGGCAGCAGAGTCAGATCTCAAAAAAAAAAAAAAAAAGACCTTGAGAGAGATTTTACATCGCTTTTTAAAAATGTCTCATGTGATTATGCTATTGGTTGTTTTGACCTAACCATGACTCTTTTCAATTGCAAAACAATTCTGATGACCTTTTTCTTCCAAATTTATTTAATTATTTTGAAAATGTCACTACAAAAGTCAAAATTTCTTTAGTTTACAACTCAGGGAATTCTTGCCTCTGAGAAAATTAAGACTCTATCACCATAATAGCAAACCCTTATTTTTGAGAAACACCCGAGGGAACCCTGTTTTATTTCAGTGAATTTTGCACACTGTTGACTCAGTCGTCACAGAGGAGAGTTATTTCCCTTTCTGTTGCTGTAGGCTGCGTGACGGAGAGGCCAAACTTATTCTCATCCATAATGACTCACAGTATTCTAAATTTCCCTCGTTATCATTCGTATAATTTCTACTTTTTCAACCTTATGCCTTAAACTCTCTGTTTTTGATCAAACCATGTGCCCTCGTTAAGATTTTCAAAGCATTAACACTTTCAAAGGTAAACGGAAAGACTGCACACATTTGCAAAAGCGTCTTGCTGTAGAAGGCGGCTCTATGTAACCACAAGTGTATAAACAAAATATTTGAGAACAGTGAGTGACAGGGAAGTTGAACTGATTTGTGTGGGGCCAATTTTTAATTTGCTGGAGGGTTTTTTGTTTGTTTTTAGTGTCTTTCAAACTAAACAATTGATCATCCAGAATTTTTCTGCACAGGTCTCTGAACCTCACTGAGAAATTCTAGGATACAACTCAACTGCTTTCCTGGTTGAGCAAGAACTAGTTCCAGTAGACCTGTGGCCTCGGATCAGTCTGCTCTCACTGGGGGGCTTGCTTCACTCTGCATCCTGATCATTGAGCTGATAATTTTATCCTCTTCCTCTTTTTTTTTTTTTTTTGCCTTGGGTCATAGATCCAATGAGTAGCAGAGCCCGAACACTCCTCTGCTGAGAATCTCTGCTGTTTGTCCTGCTCAGCCCTGCTGCAGGAATCAAAATAGCCCTGGGCCTACACTCACTTCCCTAGTTATCTGGCAGCTGAGCTGCACCTGTGGTTTCACGGAGATATTTGAATGGTACCAGGATTTTAATCCCATTATCATCTCACGGCAGCTCTGAGGTCTCGGACAGGTTATTTTCTTTTTTGTGGGCCTCAATTTTCTCAGTCTAAAAAATGGACATAAAGGCATCTAACCTTACAAGGTGATTATAAAGAAAAGGTCCAGTTGTTCAGAAGGAGCTAAAGACTTCCCTTTATTTCATTTACTTTCTATTGGCTCATTTGACCCCAGGTAAAATGAACATGTCCCTGATTCTACACTGAGCAGCTTTTCTACTTAGTTACCCACTGGGGACTCCCTATTCAGACCAGCGTCCAAGCACTCAAGATCTACCCTGTGTTGGAATATATGCCTTAGGAACATAACTTAGCTTTCTAAATAGATTTGAGGGAGCTTCCGCGGCACATTTAGAGTAAGCCCAGAATCTTTTTCTGAACTGAAATGCAAGTGCTACTCCAAGAAATATGTCATTTGCCAACAGATGGCTGCACTTAATTCTGTTTACTACCGTGACAAGCTACTTTACATATAAATGTGCCAAACTAGATGTAGGTGTGTGGTTTTAGGGCTTTTGTTCATTTACCTTAGGAAGTGTAATGATTAAAAAATTGTTTGTAATTGCAGAAAAGGGAATAATGGTTTAAAAGAAAAAAGCCCAGAAAGTTTGAATGATTTTAAAAAAAAGAAAGAAAACAATAAAAATGAACATATCAGGAGAGTTGATGGTGGCAGAGATGGTACCCTGTGCCGAGCCAGAATGACCAAACGTGAATGGGAGTTGCTATGGTTTGAATGCTTGTCCCTTCCAGAATTCATGTTGAAATTTAATTACCGGCTCAGCACCTATACCTCAGTGATTAGGGCGCTGGCCACATATACCCAGGCTGGCGAGTTCGAACCTGGCCCCGGCCTATTAAACAACAATGACAACTATAACAGCAAACAACAACAACTACAATAACCTAGTGTTGGGGCAGGGCCCTGTAGTCCCAGCTACTTGGGAGGCCGAGGCAAGAGAATCGCTTAAGCCCAAGAGTTGGAGGATGCTGTGAGCAGAAGTCAAGACAGCTAGGATATCAAGTTTTTCTACAATGTGTAATAATACATGTGCAATTCTTTCTGCCATCTAGCACTTATGTCATGGTAGATATGGGGAAAATGTACTTATTTGTAATGATGTTTAGTCTAGCCATGACACACTGTGGGGCTTGTGCATGTTTAAGGTAAAGAAATGTAGCTCTTTATCTCATGGATGCTGCATTACAGATTTGCATGTTTTCCTTTTATCTCTATTCCTTTCGTGATTGTCTGACTTTGCCTGTATGGGTAGAAGGAGAGAGAGAAAAACAAATGTATATTTGCTGTATTGGAGAAGTTTCTAACAGAGAACTGTTTGATTTCACTCTCCTTACAGATAGATGGGAGCTGTGAGCATCCGTGATGCTACTTCACCAGGGTGCAAATTCAGCTTTCTTCTCAATTGCTAGGATTAGAAATGCTGAATCCGCAGCTGCTGAGATATTAGTTTCTCTCAAAAAAATTTTTTAAAGCCTCCAGCATCTTTCATTTATCTTGGAAAGACCAAATATGTACATGCTGTATTTTCATTTCCTAAAGTTTCATTTAGAACAGATGACATTTCTATGTGGATTTTTCCCGGAGAAAAAGTAGTTGCCTGTCTGCTTTGACTTGTTAATCATTTTAAGTGCTCAGCATTACCAAGCCCAAGCGCACTCACTCTCTGGGTCAAGTTCTCCTGCTGATAGTACACTAATGCCCCCTACTGATAAAGTTCCCCAAACCTATCCTTTAGAAAATGAGGACGTAACCCTCTCACTTGCAATAGGCCCAGTATTCACCAGCCGCATCTGAAAAGGACGTGAGCTTCCCCAGTCACTGTGGGCTGCCTTATTAGCCTCTCATTAGTGCAATCTCCTCTATTAGTCTTTACTAAAGCAGCTAGGAAGTTATTTCATGCTTGGCTGGCTTTATTAAAAAAATAATTTAAAGGTATCAGCAGAGCTTTATACCTGACAAAATGGGAACCAGAACTAACATTTGATTATGGTAATGTAATTCCTGTTACATTATGTTTATACTTAAGGTGGTTAGTTCCTCAAAATACCTTCGTATTTGTCCTCTTGTTTCTTCAGTATTTATAGAATTTCTGATAAAGAGGCTCTAAAGCCTATTGTTCCGGATGTATTTGAATCCCTTCAGGTATGATCTCCGTCAAGTAATTTCGGGGCTCTGCTTGGTTTTCCTTAGCATAGGAGTACAGAACACGCCATCTCTCAAGGCAAGCCATCGGATCGCAAAACAATTCCCCCAAAAAGATCATGCAAATTTTTTTCTGTTCAACTCCCAAATCCTTAGTGGGGCACTTTTTACCCCTTAGCTGATACAGCAAATCTAATTTCTCTTAGTTCTTCAAGTATCTGAACAGAGGAATCATGCCCTTCTTTTGGAGTTCTTCTCTTCCCCGGGAAAAGTAATATCCAGTATCAGAGAGAAGACAAAGATTTCTATAAACGTGAGGCCAAAACACAGAAGGCAAGTAGGAGATAAAGTTCCTACTTTCAAATTGTGGACTAGTTGTCAACTCCCTCTCTTTCTCTCTCGAATACACCTGTGCCCGCTCTCACTCTCCTCCACCCCTCCCTCTCTCCGTAGTTACCACAACCCACTTAAAAATGGCTTTTTAAAAATTTGTAATTGACATGTAATAATTGTACATATTTGTGAGATACTATATATATACATATATAATATGTACTGTTCAAATCAGGGTAATGAGCATCTCCATCTCATTTATCACTTCTCTGTGTTGTCAGCATTCAAAATCCTCTGTTCTAGCCTTTTGAAAATAAACATTAAATTAACTGTATGTGCTATAGAATTCTAACTTATTGCACCCATCTATCTCTAACTTTATATTTATTACCCAATCTCTTCATCCTCCCTTCCCCTTCCCAGCTGTTGATAACCACATTTCAAATCTCTATCTCTGTGAGCTCGATTTTTTTTTTAGCTGTACATATGAGTAATAACATGTGATATTTATCTTTTTGTGCCTGACTTAAATTTTACTTAACATAATGTCCTCCAGGCTTATCCATGCTGCCACACATGACAGGATTTGGTTCATTTTTATGGCTGGATAGTATTCCATTGTGTATATATGCCACATTTTCTTTATCCATTTCTCTGTTGATGGACATTTAGGTTGATTCATGCCTTTGTTATTATGATTAGAGCTATAATAAACTTGGAGATCAGGTATTTCTTCGTTACACTAATTTCCTTTCTTTGGGATAAATGGTAGTGAGCTTGCTGCATCATAGCGTAGTTTCATTTCTGCTTTTTTTTTATTATTATTTTTTTGAGACGGAGCCTCAAGCTATCCCTCTGGGTAGAGTGCCATGGCATCACAGCTCATGGGCTCAAGCGAGTCTCCTGCCTCCGCCTCCCAAGTAGCTGGGACCACAGGTGCCCGCCACAATGGCCAGCCATTTTTTGGTTGCAGCCATCATTGTTGTTTGGCGGACCGGGCTGGGGATTCGAACCCGCCACCTTAGGTGTACGTGGCTGGCGCCTTAGCCAATTGAGCCACAGGCGCCGAGCCCATTTCTACTTTTTTGAGGAACCACCATACTGTTTTCCACAATGGGTGTTCTAATTCATAGTGCCACCGATAGGAGACTACGGCAGGAGCTAGAAGGGGTTTTGTTTAATCTAGTTTTGGAAGTCTTTCAGTATCCTTTTACTTCCATGATCTTGATCAAGCAAACCAACTTTAAGTAAAGGAGAATTAAATTCTACCTCTCAGTGGAGAAGCAACACAGAATTTATTGTCAATTTTAATTGACCACCATTATGTTTTATTAGAAAAAGACTTTCTCACGGTACTATTACCGTAGCTACTGTTAATTTTCTTCTTTTATTCATGATTCTTCACAAAAGTAATTCTCGTTTCTTTAATCCTTACTCCTCTGACAGGACGTTGGGTTGTGGGCTGCTTTTTTCAACATTTTTCAGCATCACATTAGATTAGCATATTCTAAATGTGGACTGTCATCGTCTATGGGTTCTAGAATGGTTAATAAAGCTTTTGTGGAAGTGACGCTGCAGTATTCATGCATGTTGAGTTAAGGTGCTCCGTAAATACTAACTAAATGTTCCCTGTATACCAGGAACTGTGAGCACTGGGGCTACAAAGATAAATAGAACTGGGTCACTTTGCTTGAGGAGCTCACAGTTTCACGGTGAAGATTGTCATTCAAATAAGTATTTACTGTTCTGTTATGAACTACAATAGGAAAATAAGGCTTTAAGTGAACACAGAAGAGGAAGGGTTTCTTTTTTTGGAGTTGTTCATATATCCCTTACATCAATCCATTTTCACTTATACACATTTCACATATCTTCACCCAGTATGTAACTTACCTTTCCATTTTTTACATGGTGTTTATACTATCAAAGGTTTTTAATTCTATTATTGTCAGATTTCTTACTTTTCCTTTAAGATTTGTGTTTTTAAAATTTCAAATGTACAAATTTTTGGATTACCTTGTTCTCACTTGCAGGGTAAGAGAGCCCCTCACCCAGGGGGCGTGTTATACACCCTCACGATGTGTATGTTAGGTGAGATCCCACCTCATACCCTCTACTAGTCATCCTCCATCCTTCCTCCCTTCCCCCTGCACCTGTACTAGACTATATTTGTGTTTCATTGAGAAAGTTTCTAATGTTGCCTGGAGAAAATAAAGAGGCTTCACAGTGCCTGTAGACACTTGGATTATGCCTTAAGTAGAAATATATGATTTGTCAGTTGGATACTTGCAGAGGAGAGTTGAGATCAGGTATGAAAGGTTGGGAGGACCCAGCCCATCACAAAGTTGAATGGCATATTGAGGAATTGGGATTTTTATCCTCTAGAAAAAGGACATTGGTGGACTTGTGTTTTAGGAAAACGGCATTAGGGGCAGCACTTTTGGACTCTACTGGACCAAAGCAAGACCAAACTTTAGGAACCTAACTAAGAGTGTAATGGTAGAAAGAAGTGATGGGGGACTGAGTTAAAGAGCAGCTGATATGAAGAGGAACAGCTCTGAGTAATAATGAGAGAGAATCAGTTGGACATGGGGTTGGGGCTGAATATGGAGTGAGATAAGGAAAAGGAGGATTCAAGGATGACTCTCTATTCCTTTTTTTTTTTTTAGTAGGATGGTAACTCTGTACATTAATGCATTTCTGGGGTACAGTGTGGGGTGACTCCCCATTTCTTGGCTTAAATAATTATATGGCTGGTAGTGCTTTTTTTTTTTTTGGCTGGGGCAGGGTTTGAACCCACCACCTCCGGTATATGTGGCCAAGCACCCTACTCCTTTGAGCCACAGGTGCCGCCCGCACATTTCTTTTTTTTTTTAAACAGAATCTCAAGCTATTGCACTGGGTAGCGTGCCATGGCATCACAGCTCCCAGAAACCTCCAACTCTTGGACTTAAGCAATTCTCTTGCCTCAGCCTTCCAAGTAGGTGGGACTACAGGTGCCCGCCACAGTGCCCAGCTGTTTTTTGGTTGCAGTTGTCATTGTTGTTTTAGCTGGCCTGGGCCAGGTTCGAACCTGCCAGCTTTGGTGTATGTGGCTGGCGCCCTGCCCACTGAGCTATGGGCACTGCCCGGTAGTGCAATTTTCAAAAAAGGAAATACTGCAAGAGCAGTTTTCAGGAGGTGGAGGAGGGAACACTGTGACTCAGATTGGAAAATCTTAAGTATGAGGTGCTAATAAACTTCTAGGGAAAGATGTTGAGCATGGGGTTTAGAAGTAGAGATCTACAGTGCAAGAGAAAGGTCTGGGCTAGAATTCTAACTAGGTTTATGACAGGTAGTGGAAACCATTGGAGGAGCTCAGTAGAAAGTAAAGTCTCCTTAGGAGAAGGGTTTATGTGAGAAATGAATGTTTCAACATATAAAGAGAAGAAAGAGCCAAGTGAAACCCTAGGAGACATGAGAAACTCCAGGACCCCCGCCCAATACAGTGAGAGGAAAAGTATGGAGTGAGTGGTAGAAGCCTGGGAAACAATACATTTGTGGGGTGCTCCTGAGGAGAGCTGACCAAAGAGACCTGAGATGGAATTCTGAGAGCCAAAAAAATAACCACCCAAGAAAGGGAGCCAAGAAAGAAATTCAAGGGGAAAAGGGGATGAGCAAGTGTGTCAAATGCTTAGAGAACCAAATAAGCTTAGGACTACAAAGCGCTTAATGAATGTTTCAATTAGGTCATTGATGACTTTCATGAGACCAATCTGAGGAGAGTGAACGGAGCACAGGCAGTTACCTCTGGAGTTGCTTTGCAGCATAGGCAAGTAAATAGAGTGGGTGGTAGCTAAAGGAAGTAATAAAATCAAGGGAAGGCCATGTTGTTTTGCTTTGTGTATTATTTTGTTTTAAATGTTTGAGATATGTTTAGAATCAATGAAGATGGAGAGGCCAAGATTTAGAGAGAGGAAAAGTAATGGATAAAGAGGGTTTCCAAGAAAGATAAATTAGGTAACAGCTGAGAATGAACAAAGGTTTTTATTCCCGAATCTCGTTTCTTTAAGTATTGCTACTTTCTTAAGTCACATCTGTACCCAGCATTATCACCACCCTTTTAGACCCGAGAGTTAGGATTTTTGTTCTTTTAATCTCAATGAAAATTTTTTTAACACGTTGCTGACCGGTCATGAGTTACCCAGTAACATGGACGGTTTCTGAGTCAAATTGCCAGTCATCCATGCGTTCACATAGCAGCTGTACCCTGATTCATTTTCCCAGCCTCAACTCCCAGTTGTTCCCAGTTTAGCCTATGTGATTCTTTCTCCCCTCCTCATCGCTCAGCTGCTTATAACATGGAATCACTTAGCACCTAACATCTTAGCCTGTTGTTGACTGGCAATTTTACACAAAACTATCTATGTAAACAGGTCACTCATGACCGGTCAGCAATGTATTAAAATTCAGTCTTTCTTTCCTTGTATATTGTTGACTAGAATAGAAGGTGACTTGCACATAACAAGTCCTGATAATTTAGAGATGCTGATGGACAATTGAATATACCTTTGCTACGGTGAAAATCACATTGAAGACAATATGAAAACCAAGAATTTGCATTCAGTAAAAGATGTCATAAAAAGAAGCCATCTCTGTAACTGATAACAGATTAGTGTCCAGAATTTATTAACAACTGTTACTGCAAGTTAGTGGAAAGAAGAAGATAATAGAAAAGTAAGAAATAAAAAGAAGACATGACTGGAACTTTCCCAGAAGAGGAAACAAAGTGTGAATAAAGATGGTCCGCCTCATTAGTCAGTAAAGAAGTATGAGTTAAGACTACAATCTACCTACAAGTAGTATATGTACCAGCTGAAAGGTTAACTACCCCAGGATTCATCAGGTAATGAATGATCCTATGAGGAGTGCGAATTCCAAAATCCTGCTGATGAGCATAGAAAATGAGAAAACCACATTGGAAACAATTTGGTATTATCTTTACAAAGTTGAACATGTGTATAGTATTATCCTGTGTTCCAGAAACTCTCCTCATGAGCACTTACCCTGGAGAAACTTCATTAGCTTTGTACATGCCTAAATGGACATGAATAAGATTACCCGTAGAAATCTTACCTTACAGCAACAAAAACTGAGTGATGTGTCTAGGTAATTATTTCATTACTATATGCCTAATATATATATAGACAAATATATTTATGCATCTTTCATGCATATCAAATACTGAACAATAAAAAAAACCACTGGACTTGCATTTGTATCCAGGTTCTTTTGCTAACTTTTTCTGGAACCTCAAACTTGTCTGAGCCTGAGTTGCCCCCCACCCCCTCTGTAACTAAAGAGACTGGATAACCTCCAGAGGGCTTTCCAATTCCAAGAATCTGTAGTCTCAGTATCTAAAGAACATTATATAAATCAAGGAATTTCCCCAATTGGCGCTTTGTTTCTTTCTTTCTTTTTTTTTTTTAGTTTACTTTTTGGCTCTTTACCCAATTAACTTTCAAATTACACATGCTAATATAGACTTAAAATGCAGAGGAAGGGGCAAAGAATACTCACCTGCCAAGTTATTCTAAACGAATGGAAAATCCAAATAAGGAAAGACAAACAAGTTTCTATTCAACTATTTGAAACTGCATCATTTCATTTGTGGCTCAAATAGCTGCTTGACCACAAGCCTCCACTTGCCCCTTCCATATCCCTTTTAAGATTTTAGAAACAGTAGAAAAATAAAAGTTTGCCTACACAGTGTAATCTAGGGGGGGAAATGACATTCAAAGGACAAGTTTTTTAAATGTGTACAAATATGTCACGGATTTAAGAGAGAAAATCCTAAAGGCCAACTTAAAAAACTTCTTGTCCACCCTAAGAAAACAGTAGTAGCACCTGAAATAAAACAAAAGCCTTTGGAAAAACCCTATTAATGTTCCCTCACTAAGAGGACAGGGGCAGGCCGTCGGGCATTCAAGATCAAACCACTGGTACTTTTTCCACCCATGCAAATCAACATAGTAGCAAGTGATAATCCCACATCCGTCATGCTTCCTGTGTGTCAGAGATGGTTCTAACCTCCTCCCATACAATTAGCTAATGTTCACATAAGCCTCCTATTGATACATGAAGAAATGAGGTGTAGAGAGTTAAGTTACTCTCCCTAAGTTACAATGAGCAAGTGGCAGAAGCAGCATTAGAACCCAAGCTGTGTGCTTCCAGAGCCTCGGCTCTTAATCACCTAATTATACTCCCCCTCAGTTGCAAAGAAAGGCGCTGTATCTGGTATCTTTTGCATCAGTAATGCTGAATAATGAACCACTTCAACGCTCAGTAGCATGGCATAGGAGGCAGTAATTTAGCCTGTGAATTTGGCTATTCGGACCATACTGGGCAGTTCTCATGGTCTTGGCCAGGCTCAGTGGTTGGTCTCGCAGTTGACCATCTATTTTCTATGCCAGACGCACCAGGGGGGTTACTTTGCTGTCAGCTGGGTGACCCAGCCATCCTGCGCGAATCTCCTCTGTCCTTGCAGGCTAACCCAGGCTTGTTCTCCCGGCAGAGAGAACACAACGCCTCTGCTTGCCGCGTTGGCACGCGTCCCCACTGGCCAGAAGTCACTCTTCCCCTTTAGTGAGGAGGAACTGGAGAGAAAGGGCAGATGTGCAGGGAGGTCTCAGACAGGAGTGGGGGCCGTCAACACCTGAATTCATTGAACACCATCAATGTATCACAGAAGCCGTGCTGAGAGGCTTCTGCTGCTTGACAGGCTCTTCCCTGAAGCCATGGCAGCAGCTCTGTGGAGGACGAGGCCCAACTGTATGTCATCTGGAGCCATGCCTGAAGACAACTGGATTCAGAAATGTGCTCCCACCTGAGGGGCACGACGCGAGGGTGTGTGGCACACCTCTGCCTAACAAATGCAAACATTGTAACCGGTTGTTGTGCCCTCATATTAATCTGAAACTAAAAAAAAAAAAAAAGACATGTGGCCTCCACAGAAGATTTTCCAGTGAGAGGCAGAAGAATACGGAGAGCCACCAACACAGGGCACTCCAGCAGCCTCCCCCTCCCGCCTCCCCGGGCTTCCAGATGACCTACCAAGGGGCACAAGCATCAGCCACTTGACATCTGAGAGGACTTTGACAGCCACCATAGGGAAAGGAAGGGAAACTGAAGAGAGTTCTGAGAAGTGTTTTCAGTTTCTAAGGAGGTTGAGGTTTGCCTCGAGGTATCTATACAGCATTCCTTTGTGTTGGCGGTTGTCATGAGGCCCTCCAGAGCACCTGGTGTGTGAACGGAGGGCTGGGCAGCCGCACACATCTGGCCGCCCATGTGTGAATCCTGACGTTCCATTCCGACTTTCACCCGTTAACTGAAAAGCACTCCTGGAGCAGCTGCTGTGGACCAGGCCCTGGAGACGCATCTGCTGTGCTGTGTTTGCAATCCCCGGGCACCTCTTGGTCTGGCGCTCCAAGTTTTCACCGGCTCTAAGGTGAAAGGATGTGTCTTCCGGTGCCAAGGTGCTTCTTAGGATACCTCTAGGGATGAGAGTGGCCTCATTATGGTTGTCTGTCTCCTGAGGCTCTTCAGTCACCGAACATGCTGAATGACTATAACCTTTCTTCAAATACATCCAGCTAAATACTTTTTCTTCCCTGATTCCCAGGGAACAGAGTTCCTATTCTCCTTCATAGAAAATAAAGGAGACCGTGTCCAGATGGGGTGCCTAAGCCTAGCATAGTTCATACAGCACTGCTAGGGGGTTTCAGGATCTACTTCTGGATTCAGTAGAGGGTGAGGATGCTCACACCAGCACCCTGACTGCACACCCAGGTGTGACAGTTCTGACATCGAGGATGTCAGGAAAATGTGAAGACGACACCATTGAAATGATTTTCTTTTTTTTTTTTTTTTTTTTTTTTTTAGGCTTTTTTTTTTTTATTAATTGTTTTGTGTGTACATTGTTGCCAAAATGGGGTACATTGTGCTGTTTCATATACAATTTGAAACATCTTCATCAAGCTGGTTAACATAACCTTCATATCATTTGGTTAA
>CAUYQV010191385.1:0-10145 GCA_963574575.1 Galagoides demidoff | reverse complement strand
AGAAAGAATTGTATTTGGAGAAATAGTCGTGGGAGTTATTTATTTATTTTTTTAAGACAGAGTCTTAGTTTGTCACCCTCGGTAGTGTGCCGTGGTGTCTTAGCTCAAGACAACCTCAAACTCTTGAGCTCAAGTGATTCTTTTGCCTCAGCCTCCCAAGCAGCTGGGACTACAGTCTCCCCCTCCCCTTTCCACAATGCCCAGCTGTTTTTAGAGACGATGTCTCGCTCTGGATCAGGCTGGTCTTGAACCTGTGAGCTCAGGCAATCTACCCGCCTCAGCCTCCCAGAGTGCTGGGATTACAGACGTGAGACACCACGCCTGGCCTATGGGAGTTATCCTTGACACATTGCTGAAGAAATGAAAACAAAAAGGCAGTGGCAGAATCACGTGAACGGTGTGATTGAAGCTGTCAGTCTCAGGGAATGTGTTTGCACATGCATAGGGCAAACCGCGCAGGGACATTCATCCTTCACGGTTACAGGTCACCCTAGAAATGAGACTGGGAGAGCCCAAGTGCAGAGTGTTTGTGCCTCAGGTGTTGCTACTGTAGTAGACTGATACAATGAACATGTGATTCCGTTATCAGCTTTAGGGTCACTCAGGCATTAAACCCTTTCTATTCCCTTCTCCAAATGTTGCCCAGGGACCCAGAGTGGCTGGTTGGGAAGGGGATAGCTGGGTGGCCAGTGTGTGAGGTGGACACTCAGGGTGCCACAACATGCCCTCATTGGTCTGGAGTCTAAGCTGCCTCCAGAGGAGCCCTGAGCATCTTCCAGGCCAGATGTGTGGGTTCTTCTTCCCAGGGGGAAAAAGCAGTACACCTCACATCCCCTCAGCCCTTTGTCCCTGTCTCTGGGCTGAGGCCCACAGCTGGTCCTTCCCCCACTGGCTGTCTAGCCCCACATTCAGTAGAGCCACCCTGAAAAAGCCCCACAACAGGGCTTTGGCAGCTGCTGCTCCTCAGGCCAGGGGATGGGCTACTCTGTGCAGGGTGGGGCGGCCAATCCCCTGGGAGCCCAGAGAAGCCTCCCCCCAGCCCTGTGGGTCCTTGGGGGAGGATGGCAGAGAGGGTCCAGAGTGGGATGTGAGCACACACACTGCTGTGTTTGTGTGTGTGTATTCCCCTGGGATGTTCAAGTAAATGACTTATTCTTTAAATTCATTTTTATGTTAAATGGTAGGAAAGGATTCTAGTTGAAATTACTGAGGTCAGAGAGTAGAAATGCAGTATCTTTAGGACACAGAAAATGTTTTACACAGTGAAGCTAATGTGCTCGCTGTGTGACAAGGTAAATACAGCCAGAAACACAGAGTAACTGACTTCACTTCCATCTGGTGTGAATGTCCTCGTTGTGTGCTCTGTCACTGGTGTGTGCTGTCACTCACTGCTCTACGGGAAGAACATGGCTCTTTAGCGCTGCATAGCTTCTGTTTTGTTGTGGGGACAAAGTACATTCTTTAGAACATGTGCTTAAAACTGGATTGTGACACTTACAACCTGTGTAATTTTGAAAGTGAAAAGGTCCTGTGCACCTTGGACCGGAGCAGTGTCCCGCGCAGAGGACAGATGTCCTCAGCACCTACTCTACTCAGTGATAAGTTGAAATCACGAGTCCTGACTAGTCTAAACCAAACACTGTGTAAAACATTAAAAGCGCATTCAGGCTCACAGTGGTGCCTGTGTTTATAGAAAGACATAGACATAGATAAGCATGATCTTCTTTTGTGCATTAGGTCAGATATTGGCTGTGAAGGATCATTTCTCAAGTAAGGTAAGTGCAATGTGATACATGGATGGCTATAAATGTTAATGTTGAGTGAAATACTTTTATTTTCTATTATATCATCACTTCAATTGAAAACATCAGGTAGAGGAAATATTTTCCCAAGTAATGTGAGTTTAGATGCCTACACAGCTATTTTACAAATAAGGAAAACAATCCCCTTAAGGTAGAAACTTACCCAAATCCAGACAGATTTGTCTTGTTTCTTGCCTGTGAGGATCAATGAAAATTCATAAGCAAAAAAAGAGGTCATTGGCATTGAGCTTATTCTTAAATTTCAAGTCCATTATTTGTCAAGTTAGGGCAAGGGTATTTCATGTGTATCTAAATGCACACTCCCTGACACACACACAGACACACCTACCCACCCACCCCCACAGACATTCACACACACACACAATATGCACCCCCCACACACTCACATTCATATACACATGCACACACATTTTTATTCCCAGTATGCCTCCTACAATTACTTCTCAACATTTTATCTTAAAAAATTTCAAACACACAGAAAAGTTAAGAGGATTTCACAAGCATACCCAGAGCTGGGCAGTGAGGTGCTCTCATTGCTGACATCTGCCCCCTGTCCCTTGTTGCCATACAGGCTCCCACGTCTGTCCTGGTGTGTGTCAGTGCAGTTCCCCAACAGGCACTTGCTGCCTGGTCCTGCCACACCTTTCAGTGTCTATCTGTGTCTCTCACATGCCCCGTGAAGGTGGATTCTGTCTCTCACTGCTTCTTCTATTCTCCATCCACCTTGCTTTGTCTGAGTAGTACCCTTGAGCACGTCATAAACACTAAACACCAGTCAGACAAGTGATTCCAAATATTGAATATCATCTTTACTTCGGTTCTGGAGGGAGCCTCAGAACCCACCATTGCCTGACAGCTTGCGGCCTAGTCCACTGCCCCACAGCTCTACCTTATCTCCAGCAGGGAGTCCATCTCCACTATGGTTGATTGGGTGGAGGGAGGGCTGGAGCCCAGGGATGCCTGCTGGGGCTGTTTGTCCTTTTCTTTGGTAGGTCAGGGCAGGAGAAGAGAAATACCCATCAGGAAGAAGCCCTCACATGGCAGGCTGCCACCTCTGTGGCTTCCCCTCCATTCAGAACCTGTCTAAGAGCCATGGTGGGACAGCCTAGGAGGGAGCAAAGCAAGAGCCATTCAGGAGGAGGTGGCCAGGGAAGCAAGCTGTAAGAAAGTTATATGTTCAAGTGGTGGGCGTGAAACGTTGCTGGGCAGAGCCACCACCAGGAAACACATTTACTGAGCCAGAGGACAAGCCTAGATGGACTCTTGGTAGCACATAGTCTAATCAAGGAATATCATTCGACACCATCAAAGGGCATCCAGACACACACGCCATAGATGAAGAGCACAGGAAACAAGGCCTTCCTTCCGTGCCTTAGTTGACACGCTGGTTGTGAACAGGGGAGAGAAGAATCATGGCTGTACAGCCTAATAATGTTAAGGGAAACTGTTATTTCCCACTACATTACCCCATTATTTAAAAATTGTCCATCACAGATGAATTATTTTCTAAGGTCATTTGAGTTAAGAAGAGAATATACTTATTGTCTGCAGAGATAAAACTCCAGTAAGGTGACGACTTACCGGAGTTCAGATGAACTTTTGTCATCTTCTTCCTGTGAGGGTAAATGAAAATTCACAAAATGAAGGAAGACATTGTTGGCAATGATCTTCTTACACAAAATACAAGTCCTGTATTAGCTGGTTTGGACAATGGTGTCTTGGGTTCTCCTGAGACCTGGGTCTGAATCTTGAGGCTGGGGCAGTGCCTGTTACACGTGCACTTGTGTCTTCATTTCTCTGCCAGCAACCTGGTGATGGGACTGCTGGATCAAATGATAAACACTGCTAGGGTGTAAATGTTGTGTCCTCCCAAAATTTTTAATACCCAATGTGACAGAGTGAGACTGTCTCAAAAAATTGAAAAAAAAAAAAGAAAGAAAAGAAGGCAGGGCCTCTGGGAGGAGGTGATTGGGTCATGAAAGAAGAAACATCATAAATAGGATTAATGCACTTAAATATATATATCAGTGCCAAGAGAGTTCACTTGTCTCTCCCACTGCAGGAGAGCATGGTGGGAAGGCACCTCTAACTAGAAAGTAGGCCCTCCCCTAGAAACTAAATCTGCCTTCACTTCAACTTGTCAGTCTCCATAACTGTGAGAAATGAATTTCTCTTGTTTAAAAACTACCCAGCCTTTAATATTTTGTGATAGTCTAAGATGAGGAAATACTTTTACTTTTACATTAAATAGGCTAACACGAGTGGATACTTAATTTTCTTAAGTAATTGCCAACTCTTTCCAAAGAGGTGTCATTTTAAAATTCCCATTTAACTTTCTGTGAGCAATGTCTGATGCTTCTAATTTCTCTGCACCTTCACCCACACATGATCGTGGTGACCTTCCTACTGCAGCCACTTTGATGGGGTGCAGCAGGAACTTAATGTGATTTTCCTCAGCACTCTCTGAGGGCTAAATGATGTCCAGTACCTTTCCACGTGCTTACATGCCATCTGTAATCTGCCTTTGTGAAGAGTTTGTGCAAATGGCCTTTAAATACTTGATCATTTTCTTATATTTAAGTTTTGAAAATTATTTCAATATTCTGGATACAAGTATATCATTTGCAAATATTTATTCTAGTCCATGGTTTGTATTTTTATTTTCTTAACAGTGACTATTGTTTTTCATTTTGATGAAGTTAAAATTCTCATTTTTAAAAAATAGATAGTACTTTGGTATCACAGCAAAGAAAATTGCCAATCGCCAGATAACAAAGAATAGTTTATGTTTTCTTCCTAAAATGTCACAGTTTTAGATTTTCCATTTAGGTCTGTAAGTGTTTATGAGTTAGTTTTGTTTTGTTTTGTTTTGTTTACAGACAGAGTCTCACTATGTTGCCTTTGGTAGAATGCTGAGGTGTCACAGCTCACAGCAACCTCCATCTCTTGGGCTTAGGTGATTCTCTTGCCTCAGCCTCACAAGTAGCTAGGACTACAGGCACCAGCCACAACAACGCCCTTTGATTTTTGTTGTTGTTGCAGTTTGGCCAGGGCCGGATTCGAACCCACCACCCATGGTATATGGGGCCAGCCCTACTCATTGAGCCACAGGCACCACCCTTGAGTTAGTTTTGCATGTGGTTGTGAATTAGGGACTGTGGGGTTTTTTGGCATATAGTTAGCCAATGATTGTAGCACTATTTATTGAAAATGTTCTACATTCTCCATTGAATTCCCTTAGCACCCATGTTTTAAATTGATTGACCAGTAATATAAATATTTCTTTCTGGTGTTTTTATTCTGTTCCATGGGACTGTATGTCTGTCGCTATGCCAGGGCAGCACTGGCTGGATTGCTATAGTTTTACAGTAAATTCTGAAGTCAGGTTATGTTCTCCAATTTGGTTCTTCTTTTTAAAACTGTTTTGGTTGCCACTGCATGCCAGCCAGGGCAGCAGAGACCAACTTTGTCTCAAAAAAAGAATTATTCTGGCTGCTCTAGGTCCTATGATATATGTATTTATATGCACATACATGTATATATTTTAGGATCAGCTTTTGATTTCTTTAAAAGTAAAATCCTGCTAAGAATTCAATAGGGAGTATGGTTAAGTCTGTAGATCAATTTGGAAGAAATTTTCTACCATAACAATATTAAGTGTTTTAATTTGTGAATACTGCATGTATTTTCATTTATTTGGATTACATTTAATTTCTCTCAGCAATGGTTTATAGATTTCAGTGCATAGATTTTGCATTTGTTTTGTTAAATGTATTATTTTTGACAGTTCATAGTATTGAATTATGTATTATGAATGAAATAATTTTCTGAATTCTATTTTCAAATTCTTTGTTAGTATATAGAAATGTAACTGAGTTTTGTATATTGGTATTGTATTCTACAACCTTGCTAAACTATCTTATTTCTACTAGATTTTTGTAGATATTTTTCTATGATCATGCTTCCTGTAAATAAAGACAGTTTAACTTTCATATTTGTTCTGTCTGTAATTTACAGTTATTGCCTTATTGCACTGGCTGGAACTTCAGTATAATGTCAAATAGAAGTCGTGAGAGTGGATATCCTTGCCTCGTTCCAAAACTTAAGGGCAAATCATTCAATCTTTCATCATTAGTATGGGTTAGTTGTATGTTTCATAGGTGTTCTTTATCATATTGAAGATGTTTCTGGGTTTTTTTTTATAGGTTATGATTTTTTTTTTTTTAGACAAGAGTCTCAAGGGATCACCCTGGGTAGAATGCTGTGGTGCCACAGCTCACAGCAACCTCCAACTCTTGGGTTTAAGCGATTCTCTTTCATTAGCCTCCTGAGTAGCTGGGACTACAGGTGCTTGCCACAACACCTGGCTAATTTTTGGTTGTAATTGTCATTGTTCTTTGGTGGGCCCGGGCTGGATTCAAACCCACTAGCTCCCACTAGCCAGTATGTGACTGGCACCCTCGCTGCTTGAATTATAGGTGCTGAGCCTCGGTTATGATTTTTTTAAAATCATAAATGTTTGTGTTATTTTTCTGCATCATGCAAATGATTCTGTATTTACTGTCCTTTATCTTGTTAATATTTTGTGTTGAATTAACTGATTTTCAGATGTTAAACCAACTTTGCATACCTGAAACTATCTTGTTTAGTTATGCTGTCATTTAGTTATCTAGTCATTTAGATCCTTTCTCTATAATATGGCTGCATGTGATTTGTTAATGTTTTATTCCTAATATTCGGCTCTGTGTTAACAAATGTTCTTGGCTCATGGCACTCTTCTTTTTGAATGACATTGTTTGTCTTTGGCATCAGATTAATACTGACCTCCTAGAATGAGTTGAGAGGTGTGATTTCTTTCTCTGTTTTGTGAAGAGTTTGTTATGTGATTGGTTCTCTCCCCCACCTTTCAATTACTTGGTATAATTCACCAGTGAAGCCATCAGATCCTGGGATTTTCTTTGTGGGGAATTTTTAATTATTGGCTCACTTTCTTTACTTGTTATATGTCTGTTTGGATTTTCTATTTGTGCTTGAATCAGTTTTGGTAATTGTGTTGATAAACTTTTTAAATAATAAGGCTTATTTCGATCTGAGGACATAATAAAGTATATAAATGTTTAAAAGACTCAAACCCATAATGTTACCATTCTTTTTTTTTATTGAATGGTAACTATGTACATTAATGCACTTCTGGGGTACAGTGTGGTGTTTTCACACACAATCTGAAACAATTCCATCAAACTGGTTAACATAGCCTTCATGCCATTTTCTTAGTTATTGTGTTAAAACATTCATATTCTACTCTTAGGAAGATTCACTTGTACCCATTTTTTTTTTTTTTTTTTGAGACAGAGCCTCAAGCTGTCGCCTTGGGTAGAGTGCCGAGGCATCACAGCTCACAGCAACCACCAACTCCTGGGCTCAAGCAAGTCTCCTGCCTCAGCCTCCCAAGTAGCTGGGACCACAGGCGCCCGCCACAACGCTTGGCTATTTTTTGGTTGCAGCCGTCATTGTTGTTTTTGGCAGGCCTGGGCTGGATTTGAACCTGCCACCTTAGGTGTATGTGGCTGGTGCCTTAGCCACTTGAGCCACAGGCGCCGAGCCTCACTTGTACCCTTGTACCATAAACCACAGAAGTGATCCCGCTAATCCCCCTCCCAATGTTTCCATTCTTGTACTTCAAAGAGATCTGTGTATATTTAGTATTTCATGTTCTTGAATGCATTAGGGATTCTTGTCCTGCTGGAGTTGGCAGGATAAAACCTGCAGCCCTTGGGGTCTTAAATATCCTCCTGTACTTAGAAGGTGGGCTTGGCCTCACTGTCCTGGTCACCGAGTGAGAACAATTGAGCCATGTCTGGGAAGATCCTTAGCAAGATTAAACATGAGGATCAGTGACAAGTGTCTGGCACAGAGGCAGCACATAGTCAGGTCTCACGTCAGGGGTAATGGGGACACCTGGTCATTGAAGCAGCAGGAAAACCCATGGCCTCCTTCTCATGGACTGAAATGAGGGGCAAATTATGGCTGAGTTTGGGATGGAGCAAGCTGGGGGGCCATGCCAGAATTTGCATCAATTGTGTCTCTAAATCTTCTGAGGTACAATCAGAATAAAAGACTGCTTCTGATATCACTAAAGGTGGCTGTCAACTGTTTCTAATTCTACTTACAACACCCCCGCAACACACAAACACCACACACATGACCACACTTACACAAACACACATAACACCATCTTTGCCACATGTGTTTTTCTATAGTTATTCCCCAACATTTGATTATGAAAAACTTTCAACATCCAGAAATGTCAAAGGATGGTACAGAAAATGCCTGTAAACTCAGCACCTGGATTCTGTCATTGCTAACATTTTCTCTGTTTTGTAAAATCATGTAACTATCCATCCACAAGGTTATTTCAATGTCACCTGTATATACCACCACCCTGCCCCATTCAGGCGGGTTGGCTTTGCAGCCTGCTCCCTCTCCCACCCAATGAGCTCTGGGTTCAGAAACTTTGATCCCTAATTCCCTTTGTTCCTCTATGTACAGCATTTTTAGGTGCCCACAAAGACAAACCCAGCCTGAATAGCCACTGGGAGCCTCAGCACTCTGTGGAGCCCAGCCCACCTACCTCTTCCTCTGAGCCACTGTCTTTGTCCAAAGAGGGCAGGCATGGGTTCTGGTTGGTAAAAACTACACCGAACTTCTTGAAAGTCTTGTGTGCTCTGGAAATTGGCAAGAGGAAGGGGGCACACATCAGCATGGGCATTACCTGCTTCTGTCCTCTCCCTGAAGCATGGCACCCTGAGTCTCCCACAGGCTGCCTGAGTTCACTGCACAGGGAGAAATGGCAGGAGCGTCTCCCTGGAAGGACCAGGCAGGCCACAAGAGGGGCCTCCTCACACCCTACATGTGCCACATTGGGCCCTCTGTTTGCAAGTCTGTGTCCTTAGTGTAGAGTTGTGCCCTGGTGCCCATAATGTTACTGGCTTCTGGTGATTTCCTGCAGCATAACTAGGACCCTAAACAGGAGGGTTGACCTAAGTGTCCAAGTAGGTCCAGTGTAACCACATATGCCTCTAGCAACAGCACCATGTGAGGCAGGATTCAGAAATGCCAGGAAGGACAAAGACAGGCCCCAACAGTGCTGACCAGGTGGACAGGTGGAGAGCTCAGGAGAGAAATGAACTCTACTGGGCCCTCCTCTGGCCCAGGTGTGGTCTCTTCCCAGTCCTTGGTGAATGTGCTGAGCTCACTGCTGTTGGCTGAGGCCCAAAGCAGAGGCCACTAAGCTGGTCCAACCTGTGACCCATGGAAATGGAGGTAATGTTATAGCCCCCATGACCTGAAAAGATAGAGTCAGACCCCCACTTAGATGTAATTAATTAGTAATTTATTTTACCTGCCACAGGGTCTGCTGTACTGAAAAGTAGTCAGCCCAGAAGTAAGGGGGTAGGTTTCTTTTTATAGGTTCGTGCATGCATACTACAGAAGCAAAACGCAGCTGGTTAAGAGGGGGTTACAGCTCAGGTAGTCATGGATACAGCAATGGTTACAGTTATAACGATTAATTCAGCTTTGGTTGACAATGGCTAGGTCTTAGATCACAATGGTTATATTAGGCAACCATGATTAATACAGTCTTGGTGGATTTTCCACCATTGTTTACTCACTGGGATCCTCGGAGTTTTTGTGCTTCCTTGTTCTGAAATCTGTTCTTGGCAATCCTAGGGGGAAGGAGGGGACCTGGGAATGGGCTAAGAAGTACCTTCTCTGCCACCTGGTTGGGGGGTAGCCTGGGACCGGGCTATAACAGTCCTCCCTTGTCTTTTTTGGTGAATCAAATTTTTGATTCATCTGGATTGAAGAGCATGGCTTCTTCTCTCTGACTTTGATGGCCAAGTCCAGTCTCTGGGTTGGAGGTCATGTAGTTGCTACAGTAGAATGCGGTTAAGTACTTAAGTGGTTATTTAATTCAGTCTCTTTCAATTTTTTTTTTTTTTTAGGAGTTTCTGTTAGTAGAGGATTGATGAAGGTTTCTTTGAACAATACTGGTGGCAAGGCTTATATTTAATTAAACTTTGTTTTCTGGCAGAGTTTACCGATTCCTGCTCTTATGGCGTTGTTTATGTATATTACTCTGTGATAGTTAATCTGTACAAATTTTTAACAGGTGACCTTTGTTGAGTTTTTAAAGTTTTTTTTTTTTTTTGAGATGGAGCCTCAAGCTATCCCCCTGGGCAGAGTGCCATGGCATCACAGCTCATAGCAACCTCCAACTCCTGGGCTCAAGCGAGTCTCCTGCCTCTGCCTCCCAAGTAG
>CAUYQV010191380.1:0-43860 GCA_963574575.1 Galagoides demidoff | reverse complement strand
TCATTGTTGTTTGGCGGGCCCAGGCTGGGGATTTGAACCCACCACCTTAGGTGTACGTGGCTGGCGCCTTAGCCGATTGAGCCACAGGCGCCGAGCCACACAGCAACCTTTTAATCAAAGTCCAGCACTGCAGTGGAGATGGAGAGCCTGTTGTCGTTGTGGACACAGTGTTCTAACAGCGGGTATGGATATTCCAAAGATTCCACTGTGTGCTGAGTTACCCTGAGCACATGTTTTTTTTTTGCACTGTATTCATGGTATGTTATATTTTTTATTGTTGAGTACCTATCTATGAATAAGTATAAGAAATGGTGGCTTATTGATGGCTTATAAATTCTGAGTCAGGAATGATTATGACACCAAACAGCCACAGATTGTCCACATGCATGAGTGGCTGAGATGGAGACACCTTTGCTTTCTGATGGCTCAGTGTACACAAACTTTGTTTCATGCACAGAATTATTAAAAATTATTGTATAACATTACCTTTAGGCTAAGTGCATAGGGTATATACGACTCTAATCATAAATGAATCCTGTGTTCAGACTTAGGTCCCGTCCCCAACATACCTCATTATGTACATACAAATATTCTAAAATCCCCCGAATTCTGAAGTCTGAAATACTTCTAAGCATTTCAGATAAGGGCTATGTAACCTGTGTCCCAGTAGATATGGTGTGTTACCTGAGAGGGACCTGAAGTTTGCACGTGGCAGTGGGCATCAGAAAGGTTGCAGCCTGTGAGTTACTGCACAGGGGTGGAAGGGAAGCTGTCTGAAATTGGGGAAAGGTTGTGTGTGGGTAGAGTTCATAACACAAGCGGTGAACGGAAGGAGCAGGTAGGGGTTGGAGGTGTGTGCATTTTGTGTATTCCTAAGTGGCTGTGGTTTGTGCAGTTGGCTGGGTAGATGCAATTTGCTGCTTCAATAGCGCTTCTTAAGAATATCACACCTAAGCAAATGCGAAATTTGCATTATGCTCAAATTGTCCGTTCTTATATCTGTAGCGTCGGAACAAATTCATGTTTTCAAAACATGCGTGATCGTGGAATTGGCTGTAACTATTCTTAAGTATCTCAGTGGTGTGTCTTTGTAGTTTGTAAGGCGAGTGCTTTTGTTGCTGGGAAATATTCCTTCGAAGGTTATTGAGCCACGATGATGCCCAGAGATGCCGTTTTCTTGATTATTTTCAAACCAGGCCTTTGGTAAAATTCCTCATTGAAATCTGATTATGAAACTGACGACTTTAAAAGGACATAAGGGTATGTTATTAAACTGGGTAATACCTTATCTCAGCTTTGCAATGCAATATTCATCCATAAAAGTAATTGATTTGATCCTGCTGATCAAACTTCTCTCTTTCCACAGGGTAAATGTGAGGGTTTCCAGGGTTTTTGATCTTTATAAATGATATTCAAAGTACTTTAGCGGCCCCCATGGACTTATTTGCCCATGATTGTATAATACATTTTGAAATTCAATCGCAAGATGATCATCTCAATAAAAATTTACAACCTATTGCTAACTGTTGCCACGACTGGGTAATGGATTTTACATGTTGAAAACACAATAGTCTGACTATCGCTATAAAAATTATGGGTTGAAATGCTGTTTGTGGTATTTTATTTCAAAAAACGTTGGTGTTTAAGTAAGTTACAGCTGAAATCTTGAATAATCCACATTTGGCGAAATATGTCATCAAGGAGATAATCTTCTGTCCTGCTGCCACTGACGGTGGAATGCTTTTTGCCTCGGAGTTAATTTTTAGGAGAATCCCAAGGGCCAGTAGCTATTTGGGGGTGTTGTTTATTGGTGTTGGAAGTCTAGGGCCCCCTCCCCACTTCTTATTCTCCCCATTGGACACGTACTTATTATTTTACAAAACAGAAAACGAGAGAATGTGAAGTTTAGAAGGTATAATTTCTGCCCAGAGAAATGTATAGACTGGGTTAAGATTTCAACAAAAGACAACAAAAAAAGGGAAACTTAAACACAAAGTTGAGCCCAGAAATAGCATATTTCACGGAGGAAAACAGGGTTGCATGGAAACAGAAATGTTGGCAGAATAATCTAGAACAGTGGTTCTCAGCATTTGCTCCCCAGAGCACCAGCATCGGTATCTCACAGGCTGAACATTTGTGAACATTTGATGAAAATTCGTATGTTGCCATCCTAACCCTTAAGGCGATGATATTAGGATGTGGGGCTTTGGAAGGTGATGAGGTCATGAGGACAGCATACTCCTGAATGGAATTAGTGTCCTTATAACAGAGACCCCAGAGAGCCCCCTCACCCCGTCTGCCATGTAGGGACTGAGGAAGTGAGGCCATCCACAAGACACCTGAGCTGGTGGTGTCTTGATATGGGACCACCCAGTTTCTAGAATTGTGACCAAAAAATATCATTTACAAATCCTCCAGCCTATGATGTTCTGTTATAGCAGTCCAGATGAATTAGTGCAAGTGTCCCCTGGGAACTTGTTAGAGATTCAAATCCTTAGGTGAATCATAAGGTCTAGCAGTGAGGCCTGGAAATCTGTCCTGGAAGCAGCCCTCAGGGTGATGCTGCCACCTACCCAAGTGTAAGAATCACTGCCATACTGTGACATACATGCCAAAATGTCTACAGGTCGATCTTTGCATCGGCTCTGAGACGCAGATAGGAGGAAACCTGAGTCTGGGAATCCTGGAGTCCAAGTCACAAGTCAGTTGAGTGCTGAGAGGTGAGGAACTCCCCACCACATAGTCTCATGGAGTGTGCAACCTTGGCGATGGCCAGAGATATGGACCCCACACTCATCCACACTGGCTCTGCATCTCTTTTGGACAAACAACCTTTCATGGTTTAGGCACCTACTTGTTGGTATCTTAAAATTACCACCTGGCATTAGAATGTTCTCTCCATCACTGTCATCCCAAATCTGTCTCCATGCAACTTCCACTTAGGGGGTTGTGATCATTTAGAAATAAATCCCAGAAGACATATTCCTTCTCATCTCGAAAACAGGTCGTTAGCAACCCAACGTTGCTTGTCTTATTCTTATGCCCCAGAAATCTCTTTCCTTTGTCCCCCAAATCCTCGCTTGAGCTAGACCCCAGGCAACTTTCTTCATCGGGTCGTAGTTATGGAATCACAAATTAACAATCCAGAAAACCAAGAGCTCACCCATCCCCCTTGCCAGCACTTACTCCGATACATCAGAGCCTCCCTTGCCTGGGTGCCCCCTTCATTGTGGTCTCAGAGAGTTCCAGCCTCTCCACATGAGAAGTGGCTTTGTGGGGAGGATGCTGCTGGTCTGGGGGGCTCTCTTCCTTTCCCTCTACTGAGGGTCGATTGCACGTTATATTTTATTTACACATTTATGGATTTCTACATGTGGTGATATGTGGCTACCTCTCCCTTTTCTCCAGGGGAATAAAATAAGATAATTTCAAATTGCTGGGCAAAATGAAGTGAGAGGAGTCATTAGAACTGAGTAGAAAGGATATGGGCTTTAGAGCCAAAAAGAATCTAGTTTTTGTTTTGAGATGGACACTGGCTAGCTGGATGACTGGAAATGAGCTGTGTTATCTGTCTCCCATCTAAGGGCGATTACGATGTGCCATGTCGCTGTGAAGCTTCTATGAGATAAGGTATATTCCTAGAAGAGAGCCCAGAACATTGGAGCCCTTTATTGGCCATTATTTAGAAATAGATCTCAAGTCTAGAGAGAGGATGTCAGCATCTAAACTGCTTTGCTTCACTGTGACATGGTGGACCCAACCGTAAGAAGGATTCCTCCAGTCGCTACTCTCTGTACTTTTCTAGACAGTGGTGTTCAGCACTGGAGCTCAGATCACTTCTGGAAGATGGGGCATTGTGGCCGAGCACGGGCCCTGGAGTCCTTGATGTGTACGTTGCAATGGGGCCTGGGGTAGGAGGATGGGAATTGTTCTTTTTCCAATTCTGTCTCTGGTTCTGAGTAAGAGAGAGGAGCATGTTATCCAGACCATTCTTTCTTCCAGAAGACCAAGGCTTATGAGAATGCTCTCTGCTCTGGTCCGGAGCAGGGAGTGGAGGTGAGTCCTGAGCCCCGAATGCCAGCAATGAGCAGCTTTAAATGGTCTGCATGTTCTCTGAGGGGCTGTTGGACCTATAGGCAGGGGTCCTTCCAGCTAGCTTATGGTTTGGTGAAGAGGAAGAGAAGGGCAGAAAGAAGTAATTGAACCAAAGAAATGAACTAGGTCCTGAAATTAGCCATGGGAAGCTTTTTCTTCACTTTTCTAAGCCTTGTGTGTATCATCAGCTCTACAATGGGGGTTCTATACCCTGGCCTGACTCTTGGGGCTCTGAAACAGAATAAAATGCAACATCTTTCAGGGCAGGACGTCAGTATGAACATAGACATCTAGCTTCCATAATTCATAAATCTTAGGGGCACACGGAAAGATTAGCCAATGGAAATTGAATCACCATCCCACCTAGAATCAAAGCAATATAGCCCAGGGGTTCTAACTACTAGTGTAGAAATCTTCAAGGCCTCGAGAAATGGGGAGGAGAGGGTCTTCCTTGTGTGCTGCACCATGGTCTAAGCAACAGGGCTGTGAGTGTGGGGCTGGGGAGCCCAGATGGAAGGCAGCACACAAGGTGGATTATGACCACCACTTCCTCAAAGGGATGTGGACAGGGTGTGCTGACAGTTTTTATATCTCTCCCCAGCCCACTTTCTTTGCTTCCACTGTGCTGCCATCCTCCCCTGGAGTGTAGGATGGCGAAAGAGAGGTAAGGATGAAAGACTGCTTAGATCATACTTGATTCTAGAGTCTCTGTGTGAGCCCCCAAATTGTTTACAAAGACAAGCTTCTGAGAGTGTAAGATGTCCATCTCTTCTGTCCCCTTGACGTAAGAAAGAGGTGAAGGAAACGCAAAGCCCTGTGTCCATTAGCCTCCCATTCCCAATCTCCCTAACCCACGAAGCCTCCTTATGGGATGGGTTGGCTGTGGTGTTGGGAGGGAAGAAAGGTCTGGGCACTTCTGAGTGATCTCTGGAAGAAACAGCTGCAAGGGCTGTAACTGTCCTCTGTAGAACGTGGACGTATTTACTGCTTACTCTTATGGAGTTTGTAGTCTTAGGTGAAATTCCAAAGCAAAAAGAAAAGCCCCTTTAAATATCCTGTTACACTTTTAGGTTTTTCTGCCATCCCATACTTCCTAGGGAGCTAAGGACCCCTAGAAGGTACAGTACAGTAGCAAGTCAATAAATGCTCCTTTAATCTCTCTTAACTTTGAAGGCTGAGGTTTGTAGGAAAAGTGAGTCAGAGAAACGCTAATGATAATAAAAGCCGGCGGTGTTTATTTATTAAGCTATCTGGGTTTTAAAATGGATAGCCCTCAAGTATATTAAAATTAGAGTTCAGTCACTCCTATAGTTATGAAAATCTTGAAATGGCAACATAAAGAAAATATATGATTAAATAATGAGAACAGTGGCTACAAATTTGAGTATCTATTATATGCAAGGCCTGTGGTGTTAAGCTTGTTTTGCATATTTTACTTGTAATTTTTGCAGCAACCTTGTGGGTGGGTGTCATTTTTTCCACTGATGGTCTGGGAGAGAGATGACTTACCCAAGGCCACATGCTTGCTCAAGTGGCCCAGCTGGGAATTGACCTTTTAACTGTACAGACATAAAGCTCAATCTCTTTCTAATATGGCTCTCAAAATTCAGCATTATTATCAAACATAATACATCATGACCACATTGGGTTTATTCCAGGAATGCATTGATGAAAAATGTTGAATACTAGAAAAATTAGCGATATAACGCCTCATATCAATAGGTCAGAAAAATAAAAATCATCTGATCCTCTCAAGAGAGGCTGAAATGTAATTTGAAAAAATTCAGCCTTCATTACTGATTGGAATTCTTAGTAAACTTGAAATGGAAAGGCACTTTCTTATTTCAAATAGAAAATGTTCTTTATAGCCTCAAAGCCTAGGAGAATAAACTGAAAAAAAAAAAAATCTATTAGAACTACTAAAATATTTCAGCACTATGGTTAGACACAAAGCAAATAAACAAAAATCAATGGTTTGTAATAACCATTATAAAAATATATTTTTAAAAATGCAATTAAAATATAAATACTTAGCAGTAAACCAAGAAATGTGTTGAATCTATGTGAAAATACATCTACCTACAAAGTTTTATTGAGGATGATAAAACAAGACTCAAATAAACGGAGCTATATGTCATGGTGTTGGGTTAGCAAATTTAATATTGTGAAGATATCAATTCTCCGCAAATTAATTTATGGGTTTAGTACAATTGCAATCAAAATCTTAATGAGATTCTTTTTGGAACTTGACAAAGTGATTTAAAAATTGATCTGAACAAATACACAGGAGAAAGTAGTCAAGAACATTTTTAAAAAGTGGTAGAGGGATTTTTCTCTGTGAGATATCAACATTTATAATAAGTATAATAATTAAAGCCCAGAAAAGAATACTGTATGCAGCAAAACTGATTTTTAAAATTTATATGAATAAAAGATTGCATACCAAGTAGTACGTGATTAATCAATTACATGTGATCAAATTATTTGGAAAAAATACAGTTCATTGCATATATATCACGATATGCTGAATAAATTATGGATCGTTTCTGAATTTAAATTAAAAGCAGGAAAAAACAAGAACTGGAGGAAAATAAAATATTATTCTTTTTTTGGAAGGGACTTGCAGTTCATTAAAAGCGAGCAAATACACGACTGAGGTGTATTGCAAATTTTACTACCTAAAAAGAGAAGGCCGTGACAAAAGAGAAGAAATCTTCTATTTCATATTAAAATTCAGACAGCAAATGAGTGAACTGGATACGCAAAACTGTGTGACAAAATGGAGAAAAAGAGATAATATCTTTGTATACAAAGAGCTCTCACATTAGAATGTAATCGCACTGATTGAAAAAAAGGCTACAAGGTATAAAGAGGTAATTGCTAAACAAAACAGAAATGGCCAAAAGCGTATTAAAAATGTCCAGTGTTACAGATAAATAAATTCATTTTTACCCATAATATTACATATATATATTTTTAATTGGTAATAGCATTGGCAAGGAACAGCCACGCAGGCTCTTGAGGGCATTGCTGCGGATGGGTTAACGGGCACCGCATATTAAGAGGACAATTTGCTATTTTTTTTTCTGGCTAAATAATCAGACCTGCTCAAAAGGGAGTTTTCTACATAGAGGTCATCGTCGCATTATTTATAAGGACAAAAACTTGGAAATCACTTAAATGCACCAACAATAGAAGAATAGTTAAGTAACAATAGGAGGATAGTTAAGTAACAATAGAAGAAAAGTAACAATAGGGAGATAGTTAAGTAACAATAGGAAGATAGTTAAGTAACAGTAGGAGAATCGTTAGGTAAATTTTGGTGTATGCACACAGTGGAATTGTGTGTTACTCTGACAAACCCTGTTTTCATATTAAGTCTACCTAATGGTATGGGTCAATGTTTATGCTATAATACATTTAAAATATCAACCCACAAAGCTACATATGTAAGTTATTACTGTCCCAATTTAGTGAAATGTTACATCCCATATGTTAGCGGGGCCAATTTATCCCTGAGAGCTATGTGATATTGACCAGAACTCCCCATTTCTGATTCTGCAGGTTCAGATGCCCAGAGGAGCACATGGGCCCCTCTTACCTGTCCTCCCTCAATTCTAGAACATCCTTCTGTTTCTCCTGGCTGTCCTGACTGAACCAAACGTGTGCATCACACCGCTTTCCCAAAGCTCCGTGGGCATAAGGCCGTGTCCTGCCACAGCAAACATCTCTGAGTGTTTGGTGGGACCCAGGCAAGGGACTGCATTGCCACCCTTTCCAGCACACAACTCAAAATCCTCCCTCAGACTCAAAAGTCCTTCCTTCTGGCACCGGGGATTTTGCCCAGAATCCTACTCCTCCGGAACCTCCCAGGTGGCCCTTAGGTGCAGCCAAGGCTTCTCCTTCAAGTTCTCGAGTAGTTTCACTTTCTCCAGGCTCTGTCACTGCCAGGGTGCACAAGCTTTGCATTGAGCCGAGCATTAAGTCCTGCGGAGCAGGAGGGAAGCTGATTCTGAGATCAAAGCCTTTCTTTTTTTATTTTTAAAGTAAATTTATTTCAAGTTGTCAATATGTTGACAACCAGGTCAACATATTTGATTTTGTTAGCTGGAATCCCTTTTGTGGTTATGTCCCCCACACAAAAGGTGTGCCATATGCTTGCATCCCATGCACACTCAGTGAGAGCACCCCAACCCCTCCCTCTTCCTCGTCACCCCTCCCTCCAACTGCAATTAAAATGAGTTTTTCTCCTACGTGGACATGCATCAGATTGTCTGCTGGCATCATATTAGTTTTGAGTATGTTGGATAACTGCTTTTCCATTCTTGTGATACTTTATTAAGAAGAAAGCTTTTCTTTTAATGGGAACAAACCTTCTTAAAATATATATTTTGATCTATTCACTCATGTGCATACACAGACATGGACATGCCATATATACCTGTGTATATATGTATACATGTATGTATATAGTATACATATGTATATGAGTGTGTGCGTGTGTGTTCAGGTACGGAGGTTATGGGTCTTTGTAAATATTGGTGTTTTGCTTTGTTTTGCTATGCTGTATAAAATTTATACAATGTGAAGGTAGTTCCCTTATAGTCAAATGTGCGTATGAATGCTAAAAATTATAAAACCCTCAGTATCAATGTGAGAGGTTACTTTTATTACAGTTAGCTAATCATTGACATTTTTGGACAGTGCAGAAACAGTACCATTTTTGGTAAGCACTGGGATGCAAACTAATCTTCAAACTCAGTGTTCAAATGGAACAAGGGGCAGTTAAGTGAGGGGTTTGCTATTGGACCCATTCGAGTTTGAATCCAGGTTTGGGCAGTAGGATGCTAGGCAACCTTGGGCAGTCTGACCTTTCTGAACCAATTTCCACATCTGTTAAATGGGTATAATGCTGTTTACCTCACTGAGTAGAAATAAAGGGTCATGAATATCAGTGATGGTTAATAATGCTCAGTGAGGCTTAATCTCACTGACATTGCCTGCAATGAGCTAGACTCCATTGCTGTCATCACTACCAAGGCCTAGAGAGGTGACATGCTTTGCTCCAACTCACGGTTTAGGAAGTAGTTGAGGTTAGTGCAGTGGAGTCTAACCCAGCGTCCTTGTCTGAACCCACTTGACCATATAACACGAAGTGCCTGGCCTGATCCCTAGGACTTAGTAGATGCTTAGTGAATGGGGGCTTTGGGCACTGTAAGCCCCTAAACACTCACTTTCTCTCTCATTACCTGGCCCTCCTCACCAGCAAACCCCCAGATCCCCACTGCCATGGGTCCATGGAGCAAAGGGGAGCCACATGTAGCCTTCACAGAGGGATCTGGGAGGGTTCACCCCATCCAGAGCTTGGTGTGAGGCCTCAGCCAATGTGTCACCAGAGCCAAAGGAAAGCCGAGGTGCCCTGCCCATCACTGGCTGTTCTAGAATGCAGAGAGAGGTCCGGCTACACGGAGAAGAATGGGAAAGAGACATGGAGAAAGGGGCCCAGACCTGGTGGTGCAGAGAGGAACATGACTGTCCCTGCCAGAGGAAAAGTGGTGGAGAGTCCCGGGAGCCTCCAGCAGGGACTGGTTTCCCATCCACCCCTGGCATGCAGATTTCCCTCGCTAGGGATGTCTGGAATCACTGGAACCCACTCACCCTTGTCCCTCTCGGGCTTAGGGAGGGAAGTGGGCACAGCCACTGCAGCTGTGGTTGCTGTCATTCTTGAGCTGCTTCGTTTCATCCTTGAAAAAAAAAAATGAAGAAGCAAATTTTTGAAATTTGAAAGCAACTTTTTGAAAATAGAAAATCGATCCCACGTTCCAATTCAACGTATATTTTCGCTTGTGTCTGTTCTCTACCAGTCACTGGCCCCATTCTTAAGTAGTCACTCCCATGTGCCAGTGAGAGTCTCACCTGTCACTCACCGTTGTAAAGTAAATATTTCACAGGTCTAAGCACTCCTTAAGAGGAGTTTTAACAATGTCTTAATGGCTCCATAGTGTCGCATAGAGTCTGATTAGCGTAATTTGCGACACAATTGGTGACTATTTAGAATGTCCTCATCTTTCTGCCTATAGCCTTCTGCTTAAATTATTTTCTGAGACTAAATTTCAAGGAGTGGGGTCTTAAAAGGTAGAGACATCCTTATGGCGTTTACATTTCACAGATTGCTCTCAATGAAATAATTATGCAATTTTATGAGGATAAGAGCAGTGTGAGTACAAACTAGCTAGGATTGCATACTATTGTCTAAATTTTGTGCATTTCATGGACATGCACGGAATCTCAAGTTCATTTTATTTCATGTTTATCTACAGCCCCCTCTTCTTTATTCTTTTCCATCTTCCTCACTTGTGCAAGCCACTCCAATCTTTTTTTTCCCATTCCTCAGAAATACCCTGGTAGCCTCTTTCCTGCCTCAGGGCCTTTGCACAAGTTGTCCCCTCTTCCTGGAACTCTCCCCACCACTCCTTTCCCAAGCTACCTCATCCTTAACTCTTTAAAAATTACTCTGCAGGGTGATTGGAGGGGTCACTTCTATGGTTTATCCTACAAGGTACAAGTGAATGTTTCTAAAAGCAGAGTATGAATGTCTTAACTCAATAATTGGGAAAATGACATGAAGGCTACGTTGACCAGTTTGATGAGAGTATTCCAAAATGTGTATGAAAAGACCATTGTACCCTGAGATTGCATTAATGTACACAGCTATGATTTAATGAAAACAATAAAATTACTCTGCAGAGGACCTTGTTGATCTAAATTAGCCTCCTTCTCATTCTCCTTTTAGTCTTTCTTTAAAAAATGTTTTTGGTTATGGGTACAAATAGTTGTATGTCTTTAGAGGGTACATGTAATGTTTTGATACAGGCATACAATGTGAATTGATCAAATCAAGATAATTGGGGGTGTTTATCACCTCAGGCATCTACTATTTCTTTTTTTTTAGGAATATTCCACCTTCATTCTTTTAGTTATTTTAAAGCATGTCTTATAACTCCTTGTTAATGATAACCAACTTACTAGGCTATCAAATATTGTTCATTCTATCTACCTCCCTAACTATATTTTTACACCCATTAACTATCCCCATTTTATCCCCCACCCCCCATCTTGCCACCCTTTCTAGCCTATTAACCATCATTCTACTCTCTGTCTCCATGAGATCAATTGTTTTTAATAAGTAGCTCCCACGTGTGAGTGAGAGTGTGTGAGATGGGTCTTTCTGTACTTGGCTTGTCTCACTTAACAGAATGTTTTCCAGCTCTGTCCATGTTGTTGCCAGTGGCAGGATTTCATTAATGTTTGTGGCCCTGTAACATACATGGTGTATAGATGCATCACTATTGCTGTATTAATGTTTGTGGCCCTGTGACATACATAGTGTATAGATGCATCACTATTGCTGTATCCATTCATCTGGTGACGGGCATTTAGGTAGATTGCAAATCTTGGCGATTTAGTGCTGCTGTAAAGCTGGGAGTGCAAATACCTTTTCAATAGACTGATTTCCTTTCATTTAGATATATACCCCGCAGGGGGATTGCTGGTCATCTGGTAGTTCTATCTTATAGTTTTCTGAGCAACCGCCATACTGTTCTCCGTAGTAGCTGCCCTGATTTACCTTCCCACCAACAGTGTCCAGGGTTCCTCTTTCCCCACCTCCGCCAGGGTCCATTATTGCCTGACTTTCTGATAAAAGTCATTTTATCTGAGGTGAGATGATAACTCCTTACAATTTATGTTGTTTTTCTGTGGTGACTAATGATGTCTAGCGTATTTTCACATCCCTATTGGCTATCTGTATGTCTTCTTTTGAGAAATGTCTGTTTAGATCCTTTGCCCATTTCGCAATCCGATTATTTAATTTTTCCTGTTGAGGTAATAGAGCTCCTTATATAGAGGGTGCCAAAAGATGTGCACTTACTTTAAGAAAGGGAAAATCTGTATTAAATTTACAATACGCAAGTCACGTTTGACTGTCACAAGAGGGGCTCAATGTCACTTGTATTCATCTTTTGTTATGGGTTTATACTGAGTGTTGCAAATTTAATGCACTTATTTTTTTCCTTTCTTAAAATGTATAGACTTCTTTTTGGCACCCTCTGTGTATTCTAATTGTTAAACCCTGGTCAGATGGGTAGTTTGTTGATGTTCCCTCCCATTCTGTGGGTTGTCTCTCCCTGCGTTATTTACTTTGCTATCCAGAAACTGATGTAGTTGGACGTGATCCCATCAACCCAATCTGGCTTTGGTTTCCTGGGCTTTGTGGGGTATTACTCGAGCAGTCCTTGCCCAGACCCATGTCCTGAAGCATTTCCCCCATGTTTTCTTCTATAGTTTCATAGTTTTAGGGTTCAAATGTAAGTCTTGAATCCATTTTGACTTGACACTTGGTTAGGATGACAGCCAAGGGTCTAGTTTCATTCTGCATATACACACGTTGCTCTCCCAGCACCATGTATTGAAGAGACTGTCTTTTCCCCCACTGTATGTTCTTGGGGCCTCTGTTGAAGATAAATTCACTATAGATGTGTAGATTTATTTCTGGGTTCCCTATTCTGTTTTCACTGGCTTATGCCTGTTTTTATGCTGTAACATGCTATTTGGGTTATTACAGCTCTGTAATATAATTTGAATTCAGGCAGGGGTGGGGAGCCTGTGGCCTTAAGGAGGCTCAGGCCATTCTGGCCCTTAAGTGCAGCAGAATCTGCTGCATGGAATCCAAATGTAACATAACAATTTGACCAAATCCAAATGTTACATAAAAAATTATTTTATTGGATGGCACCTGTGGCTCAAAGGAATAGGGCGCTGGCCCAGTATGCCAGAGGTGGTAGGTTCAAACCCAGCCCTCGCCAAAAAAACTGCAAAAAAAAAATTTTTATTAAAGGGGGTGTAGAAGAGAAAAGTGCCTGTCCCCTTTGGTGCTTGATAAAGAACAATATTAAAAGCAGAAAGCTACAGGCTCTCCAGCCACATATAAATTTTAGGAGTGTGTTTTCTGTTTTCATGAAGAATGTCCTTGGTAGTTTGATGACAATTGTATTTGGTTTTGAGTAGTATGGACATTTTAACAATAGTAATTCTTCCAATCCACGCATAGAGAGTATCTCTCTGTTATTTGTATCTTCTTCGGTTTCTTTTACTAGTGCTTTATAGTTTTCATTACGGAGATGTTTCACTTCTTTGGTTAAGTTTATTCCTATGTATTTTATGTCATTTGTAGCTGTTGTAAATGAGATTACTTTCTTTGTTTCTTTTTTCATGTTGTTTATTGTTGACATGTGGAAAAATAAGACTTTTGTATGGTGATTTTTTTGTCCAAACTTGAATGAATTTGTTTATCAGTTTTAAGAGTTTTCTTTTTTGGTGGAGTCTAAAGGTTTCTCTAGATCGTACTGTGTAAATGAGGATAATTTGACGTCTTCCTTTCCAATTTAGATGGCTTTTATTTTATTCCCTTTCTCTGGCCGCTATAGCTGTAACTGTCAGTATTGTGTTGAATAACAGCAATAACAATGGGCATCCTTGTCTTGTTCCAGATTTGAGAGGAAAGGCTTTCTGTTTTTCCTGTTCGATATGATAGGAGTGGGTCTATCTAGCTATGGGTCTATCATAGATGGCTTTTATCATGTTTGAGATTAGCTTCTTTTGTACTTAGTTTTTTGAGAGTTTTTATAATGATGGGATGTTAAATTTTATCCGACGTTTTTTTTAGAATTAATTGAAATGATCCTATTTTTTGTCCTCCATTCTCTTGATATGAGGCATCACATTGATTGATTTGCATAATGTTGAACCATCCTTGCATCCCACTTCATCATGGCGAATAATCTTTTTAAGGTATTGTTGAATTCGGCTTGCTAGTTGTTTTGTGGAGGCTTACAGGAACCTAACCTTATATTAGGTTTTAATTCAATTTTCATTAATTCAGTGTGACTTTATGGACTATTACTTCCAATAACAGGAATCAACTATACACAAATACACACACACACCTCAGTAAGGTAGAGGGCGTGGTCAGGGATGGAGACCTGTGTTTGGATTTTTTGATAGAGGTACCACTTAAAACTGCTAAAAGAGGCTTGGCGCCTGTGGCTCAAGTGGCTGAGGAGCCAGCCACATACACCCAAGGTGGTGGGTTCGAATCCCCAGCCTAGGCCCACCAAACAACAATGATGGCTGCAACCAAAAGATGGCCGGGCATTGTGGCGGACGCCTGTGGTCCCAGCTACTTGGGAGGTGGCGGCAGGAGACTCGCTTGAACCCAGGAATTGGAGGTAGCTATGAGCTGTGATGCCATGGCACTCTACCCAGGGGGACAGCTTGAGGCTGTCTCAAAAGAAAAAAAAAAACTGCTAAAAGATAGTTATCAAGAAAAGGCAAAACCATGATTCTCATATAGGTGTAAAAATTAACATGACTGTATTTAATTCATTAATGAGAAAATGGAAGAGGCATTACAACCAGTACAGAGGAAAATCCAAAAATCAGAACTGTTTATTGATCAGGAATGTTGACATGAACATGCACATTGAAGCATAACTGGCCTTTTCTCTGGCCAGTGTCCCTCCCCTGGACAGTACCACTGAATGTCCATCTATGAGAATTATTCTGTGTGGCCATCACTCATCTACAACTTCCAGAGTTGTAAAATCGCTCCCCTAGAACTGGTAAACAAGAAAGCTTGTGCTATCGATAATACATATTTTTCCACTGAAGCCCAGATTGTTTTCCACCAAGCCATGGTAATAAATGTGATCAGCCTGGATAGAGTGGAGAGATAAGAGCAGTCAGCCCTGAGGAATGCCCCCACTGTGAGGCTGGATCTCAAGGAGAGAGCCTGCAAGGAAGACTGTGAGGGAAGCACTAGAGGCAGGAGGAGAGCCAGGAAGTGGCAATGCCTTCAGGTCAACAACAAGATTCAGGACGGAGGAAGATGTCAAGTGCGGGAAAGATGAAGATGTGCTCAAAAGGGTCCCCTTTGTGAGGGCAACAAGATGGTCAGTGGTGTCTTAGTATTAACAGTTAAGGGATAAGATAGTTGAAAAGGGGATGAGAAAGTGGAAACATTGTTTTTATTAAAATCTTGATATGCCATTATAGGGACACCCAATTGATTTTATCATAACTTTGATTTCTCCACATTTAGGCCTTTTCCAATTTTTTTAAAAATTGTAATTGATATACTGATAGATATTAATATGTAGACACATACCTAGTAGTTCTGCTAGAATAGATTCCCGGTAGTGTCTTTGCTGGGTCAGAGAGCACTTTCAAGACTTTGAGACAGTCCTTTCAAAACTGCATCAATTTACACCTGCCCTCCAAGGCGGATGAGCCACTTGGTTTATTTGGACATGCCCATTTATAGCTATTACAAGTCTACATTCTCCCTTTATTCTTCTGTTTTCCTGAGACAATAACTCTGCAAACAAGTAGTTTGGTGTTTGGAACTGATAACTGGTGGCTTTTATTTCTTATCACTACTTACAAGTCACATCCTCCTATTTGGAGCAGAATCAATTCTCTCCCTTGTTGGCATTAACACATGTCAAATATTTGCAGGTTCTTATCTTTCCTTTCGGCTTGGCTTAGGCAGGCTCTGAATTTTTAGCACCTGACATTTCCCCGCCCACATCCATCTCTCTGTTTTCCTTGAGGCATTCCTGTCTCGCCTCAGCTTTTTTCTCCTCCCCTCCTTAAGGCATGGCGGTGCCTCAGTACCCAAGGAACATCCCATCTTTCTTGGACCAGTAGAAGGAATTTCTACCTTCTCCTCCCTGTGGGCTGCATGCTTTGCTTTTAAAATAAAACTCTATCCAGCCCAGGTACATATGCTCCCTGTTTCTCATCTCTGACTTCCATACCTAGTGGTGTTATATACGTGTCCTCTGCCCACTTCTCTCTTCATTGCACAAACTCTCCTGAGATACCTCACCTGCTCTGTGGCTTCAAAAAGATGCAGACAAATCCCCATCTCGTCTGAGCTCCAGGTCTACACACCTAACAGCTTTTTCTACTTGTCTTGTATCTACCTCAATATGACATGTCGATGCTGAAAATGATCTCTGTCTCTACTTGGTAAACAGTGTCCTGTTTTCCCTGTTGGAAATCTTGGAGTCATCTGGAATCCATCCATCCCTGTTCCTACCCAGACAACCAATCAGCCATAAAGCTGCATTTGCTGTCTCTCTCCCTTAGATCAGGCGTCCTCAAACTACGGCCACAGGCCACGTGCAGCCCGCCTAGGACATTTATCTGGGCCGCCGGGTGTTCTTGCCGCCGCTGCCTGTCCTGCTTAGCAGCCAACTCATCCTGGGGCCTGTAGTCCGGCCCTCCAATGGTCTGAGGGACAGTGAATTGGCCCCCTGTTTAAAAAGTTTGAGGACCCCTGCCTTAGATCTACCCATTCTCTGGTTTTACTCTTGTAGCCACAGACGTGGCCTAAGAGGACTTTGCAGCTACAATTCGTTAGAGGTTCACTGTTTATTTTGCCCCCATTACCAAGGTATAAATATGAGACCTGACAAGTTTCTAAGGCAGATTATTATTTTTTCTTTTCCAATAGACCGTGTTATATTTTTAAATGTAGCTTCATTTTGCTACCTTGTATCTTTCTGAGTTTTGTCCATTTCAATGGTCTTTCTTTGAGTAGAAGAGACATTTATGGGGCCCCTTGCTGCTCGCATCAAATACACAATGACATTCTCACATCCATTGGATGAAGGAAATCTCATGATGAATAAATGAGAACATCAACTTAAATGCATAGAACATTGGTATAATAAGATATCATCTACAAATCTTTCTTTAGTGCCGGTAATAATGATATTCTTGTTCTGATGTTGGTAGGCTTTACGAGGGAACACTTATTTTGAGGATAAGATGACCTTCCAGATTTCATATTCTCCTCTGACTATTTACCAGCTGTGTGACCTTAGGCAAGTTACTCAACTTCTCTGGGCCTCCAGTTCCTCATCTCTGGATTTGGAATAACTGCCCATTTCAGCAGGATGTTGTGAGGCTTGAATGAACAAGTTTATGTAAGGAGTCTATTTAGAGGACTGAGAATATAATAAGTGCCCAGGAAAAATGGTGATCCTGGGGAGCTGGTGTTGCCTGGACCTAGCACTGCCTGTAAGGATGCTCCTCTTGCCCACACCTCATCTACGTAGAACCCCTCTGGCTGAATAGCTTCATACCCTCATGGGCAGAGTCCAAGAAGGAGACGGCCCTGGGTGTCTGGTGTGGGGTGTTCTCAGCTGTCTGGCTGCTGCTCTCTTGTTCCTCTGTAGCCTCTTTACTAAGGACTGCGCCCTCCCTAAGTCCCCTGCCTACCTGCCTGCCTGGGAAGGGGTTTCTGTTCTTGGTCCTTACACTCACTATGCTAGGGAGACCAATGTCACATCTCTCCTGGACCTTTCTGCCAGCCACCTCCTCCCTTGCCAATCCTAGTCCTGTCCCCCCTCCCTCATACACACTCCATGTCCTTGCTACCATTCATCATCCACGGGACAACCAGGTGACCATCTGGACACAAGCCCAGGCCTCTTCCTTCCCCACCTTCCAGTGCTCCCCTGGTTCTTACCTTCCCTGCCACTTGAAGCCCTTTAAGGGCTTCTCCAGCCTTCCAATGTCCCATCCTGCTCCCTCTCTGGGCTACTGATCCTCGTTTGATTCTGTGAGCAGGACATTTCAGGGCTTATAGAACTGTTTTGAAGCCTAGAAAAGCAGTGTATTGGTTCGAAATGATAGAAGGAAAAGTTTAATTGAAGCTAAGCAGCACTCATTTTCTATGAAATCTATCTAATTTCCTTTATAGATATCATCAAATTTGCTGTCCAAAACATTTCATTATACCTATCAACAGACTATAGTTTAGATTTCCTTGAAGATCAGTAATCCCCAAAGGAAGGCAGTTCATGGTAGCTCACACCTGTAATCCTAGCACTGTGGCAGGCAGAGGCATGAGGATCACTTGAGATCAGGAGTTCACTGCCAGCCTGAGCAAGAGCAAGACAGTAAAAATACAAACATTAGCCGAGTGTAGTAGTGGGCTCCTGCAGTCCCAGCTTCTCAGGAGGCTGAGGCAGAAGGATCTCTTGAACCCAGGAGTCTGAGGTTTCTGTGAGCTAGGCTGAGGCCATGGCACTCTAGACTGGGCAGGAGAGTGAGACGGTGTCTAAAATGATGATAATAATAATTTCCAAATGAAGAAAGTGATTGGAGGAATCATAAGCAATAACGGTTATTATGTTGTTGGGAAGAAAATAATACTGAAAGTAAAACCATGTTTTAAGTATCTCAAATTGATTTGAAATGATAAACTAAAAACTAATACTGTTTAATTGCTGGAGGCTGAATATAGGTGCGTCTTAATATGCTGTGAGGCAGAACTCCAGGACTCCGCTGGTCTACCACGGAGAAAGGGAATACTGGGGAATTTGCCTTTTGGGGATCCTCAGGGGCAGGGCCAGATTCATTCAGATCATCCCACCACATGCACCCCATGTGAACGGAAGGGCACGCCTTTCAGGAAATCTGCACTAGTGATGGAGGTGATGCACAGGTGGGAACCTTGGCACGTGATCAGGCCCTTGACTTGGGCCATTATCAGAGGCGCTGTAGGCATCAAAGTCCTCTGTGTCCTCCCAGCAGAGAAGAAGGGACTATGGTGAGCAGGAATGGTTCTGTTAGGACTGAGCAGAGGTTTCTAGGAGCCCTGAGAATCATGAATGAATGGGAGGATGGTGTTCCAAGAGAAAACAAGGAATCAGCCTCCGGTGTGAGAGCAAATGCTAGGAGCCACCTGTCTGGCCATCACTCGACACAGGATGGAGAATCACTGGCCACCCCTTCTCTGTGCACCGTCCCTCAGCACATTCCCGTAATCAGAGAATACAGTGTCTTCGAAGCTCAGAGACCCCTAGCACTCAGCAGAGCCTGGCACGGAGCAGGTGCTCACAGAGGCTCTGTGGAATTAACAAGGGGCTAAATGGTCTAACCATGCAGATTCAGAGCAGATAATTGCCCCTGAAGGAGTCTCTCTAAGTATCTTGATTTCATAATGAACACTTAATGGGCTGTTTTGGTCATTAGAATAGAATAGAAACAGAATATATGGCATTTTACCTATATTCTCTAATGAAATATTAATAGCAATTGGAGAGAGAGAGTATAATCTTTTTTTTAAAGATGAGGAAGAAGCTTGGAGAAGGACAATCACTTATCCACCATCACAGAGCTAATGAGTGAGACACCCAAACTCCCTGGATTAAGCCCCTGATGACCCTACTGAGCAATACCACCTCCCTTGAATATCATCAGTAGCATTCTGGAAAAAGACATTGCTACTTGGAGCAGAGAGACCTCACTGGGCTAGTCACAGCAGGTGGATTCCAGACCTGCTCTTGCCTCTGTCTCTGGGTCCTTTTTGCTTACTCTCTTTGAGCCTCAGCTTCCTCATCTGTGAAATGGGAATGAAATATGACCCAGCTTATACACCCAAGAGAGAGACTAAATGGGTAACATTTGTGAAAATACCTACCAGAGTTGTTGGCCAATAAAAGGTAAACAAATGTTCATTGATTCTGATGTTAGAGAGCAATATAGTATGCCCATGTTTTCTTATATCTGACTCTGGCAAGCAGTGACATTTGGCCATGTTCATTAATCCTTATTTGATCCTGTTTAATGGATTTTTGTTGTCACATGCAATATTACCCCTCCCAGACTTCCTCTCTGTAAAGGCATTTACCCTAATCTCTTGCAATAAGATATACCCACGTTTTAATCATTCTTTTTTGCTTGTAGAATCCTTTATAATCTAACACCATCCAGATGCAAGGGCCATTTAGTTGCACATGTAAGATAATCCATTTGAAAAGTGAGTAACGTAGTCTTTAGTGTCTTTTGGAGGCCTTTCTGGGGAACTTCCCCAGAGAAATGGGGATCTGCACACTTCCTCGAGAATTAGAATGTCACTGGGTCTCCTTCATTGTGTTATTTTCTCCCCATGCACGTGTGAGGCCCAGTTGCATTTGCTTTATATCCTTGTCATTCTTTGCCACAGTGGCAAGATGAATATTTTCCCCACTGTAGTTGTTTTCCTGAGAAGCTAAAAATATTGGAAGGAAATTGGTTTTTCTCTTCTGCCTTATCTTTGCGTAAGTATTCTCAGGGATCTCAGAGCAGCTTAGGAGATGACCTCTACTTTATTGTCACTGCACAGCCCTGGCAGAAACGCAAGCAGCAGAGAATAAGAGCAGGTTGTTGGTGCATGCTGAGTGTTTCAACAACCCCTGGCCTCCTTCCCTGGGTCTGCTTGGAGCTGTCAAGGTGAAGATTGTAATGAATCCTCTGGTCAATTCCAACTTAGTCCTATCTCTGATTTGACAAGGCTCCCTCCCCTGCAACAAATGACCAATTGTTTTTCATGATTGATTGAGGTGACAGATTTATTTTCAAAACTGAAGTGATCCTGATGGGGCTGGGGAAATGGAGGGGTGTGTGTTTGTGTGTGTGTGTGCGGTGCACATGTGTATGTGTTTGTGAGATTGGTTGAGAATGTCTAATAGTGCCTGGCAGCCATTTCTGTCAAAGCCTGGGTGGTTCAGGAGGTCTGGTTTTAGGGAAGCAATGTGAAGGGTATTGGAGGTTGGCTGGGAAAACCTGGATTCTAAATCATGGTTCCATTGTTTAATTGCACAAGTTTCTTAGTTCCTCTGTGCTTCCTTATCACCTGTAAAAAAGTGAGCCAAGGAGAAGAAGACTGTTATTTGCACCGTGTTGCTTTCTGAGATCAGATTTCATTCTGACAATGATGTGAACAACTAAAAGACTATCCTTCCCAGCACTCCTTGCAGCTAGGTGTGGCCATGTGGCCAAGTTTCAGCCAATGAGATGTAAGGCAGGGTGGTGGGCATGGCATCTTGGGGAGCTCTTGCAAAAGGGTGAAACAGCCAGAAACAGCCCCTGACTGCCCACCATGGAGTCCCACAGCCCGAGTGGTGTAGACCTGAGCCTGCAGGCCTTGCCTGCCTCTGGGAGCTGGGGCAAGGCTCTGATTGGCTCTGTGCTGCAGGCCTTCTATGCAAAAGCCAAGAGGGTCTCCTGCTAACTGCAGAGGGGTCCTCCAAAGTTGAGAGGGAAATTGAGGGAGGGGTATGTCTACTGTCAACCAACAGACACTTTGCGGGAAATGAAAGCATAAACCTGGGCTCTTTAAGAACTTTCAGATCACCCACTCCAAGGGACAGGGGAGTTATAGTCGTCACCAGCAAACATACCTTTTTGACTCAGAGGAATCTGTGGCTGCATCTACAGAGAAGTCCATTCAGCAGATAGGCGTGTGCTTCCTTAAGCTCAGTTTGTAGTTCATGGTGAGAACACAAAGCGAGGGATTCCGAAGTCAGGTTGCCCCAGTTATGGAGAACAAAGAAGAGGGTGAGTGCTCTGCACGGCCAGCGAGGCATGTGCCCACCCGCAGGGCTGTGGTCTTGCTCAGTTCCAGAAGACATCACTTACATGGGTTTCCACGTGCACTGTGTGCCCTGAAGTTACACAATACGGTGGCCTTGGACACTCAGGGGACTTGGCACAAGCATGGACTGCAGGTGCAGTGGCCTTCTTGAGCTGTCTTTTAGCTGCCCTGGGGGGCCCAGGGTGACTCTTCCTGTGGGCTGATTCTCACCGCATGACAGGACCTGCTGTTTCTCCTCTCACCTTAGCACTGCCTCCTTGCTGTCGTGGTGACTTACAAGCTTTTGAGCGATGCCGTGGAAGCTGACTGTATTCCCGTGAGGCCTTCTCTCCCTCTGCCGGACTTGGTCGGCTGAGAGGCCAGAAGACATTTGAGAGAGTTGCAAGGGTGGTATAGAATGAGGACAAACCATTTGACATCCTCTTCTATTAATAAAATACCTTCATGAAGGATGCCCTGAGTGAAGTGGTAGAGGAGTCTGCTCCTACAGAGCCAGTTTTTCCCTCCAGATTCATCTGTTTTCAATATGGCTGCCAGCAGCCCCGCAAATTAAACAACATGCCCTGGGGCCCAGGGACTTTGGAAGTACACCATGAGAACCCCAGAGAAGTTCAGGTGAGTCTTTTTCCCAGCGCCTCAGGGAAGAGTGTTCCAGCTGGACGCTGAGGGCCCTGCCCATGCTGGCCTCCGGGTGCTGTGGGTTGCTGGGTTAAGCAGGAGGCCAGACATTTTCCACGAAGCTTATCTCAGAGGAAAAACTTCTGCCTTTGTTATTACTTAATGAGTTCCTTTTACCCTGACCACTTCAGATGTGATTTGTAGCATCTTATAATGAAAGTAGAAGTCTAGATAGCCAGACTTTCAGTACTGAGATCGGAGAGGAACTGGCCACAAGGGCCTTGCTTAATGAGCATCAGCCAGTATCTCAGACACAGTCCTTGTTAGCAGGTTCACGGCGGGGCAGGCGTGTCCTCCATGCTGGGATCTCCCATTCCTGCCTTCCGGAGGCTCCGAGGGTGGAGTGTAAAGCTCAGTGTCTGCGGAGGTGAGGTCATGGGGCTGAGTGCTAAGATCTGGGTGTGCAGCATCCTGGAGATCGGGCTTATTTTGTGGCAAAGACTCAGGGGAACTCGCAAATTGAATGGTTTCATCTATTAGCGGTCGCAGCTGGACTTCTGGGCCAGGCCGAATGGCTGAGAAATCGAGCCTGGTATCTGCTGTGAAGACAGGTCACAGGAACTGGGGGCTGTTCAGTGGGCACAAGGGATGCAGCATGAGCAAGACTGTCCATTTACCTCATCCATTCATTCCCTCATTCGTTCATTTTGTATTTATGGAATTATTGTTCTGTGGTAGGCACTGTAGGACCGCAGATTTAGGGGTGAATTTGACATTCTCCCTTGTGTCATGGGAGCTCACAGCCACATCATGAGAGGCAAAGACACGAATCTACGGGTGTGATACACACATATCAATAACTGTCTTAGATTGGGATCCCTGTCCCAGTAGTCTTCCAAATAATGGACTTTTTGGTTTAAGGGATGTGTTGCCAATTTTTACAGTGCAATAAATTCTGCCTGACAAATTGCACAGTCAAGAGAAACTACAGATTTATTAACTTGGCATAAGAAACTAAGGAAACCATCACATGAGGCTTGGCTTTCACTTCTGATTGTCTGACCGAGCAGGGTTCTGAACTTCACGAGGTCTGTTTCTTCCTCTATTTAATGAGAGTGATGCCAAGGCCTTTACTGTACCTCACATGAGAGGCACATGTGGCTATAAGTTATTGATTAAGGACTAAGTGCCGTGATTAAGGTGGTCTAAGTGAATCAGTGATCATTATCCCAGGTCTTAATGCATGTGAAACTGAACTCCCTGCTCAGAGCTTGCCTTCCAGATTGTTCCTGATTGCCCTTAGACCCAGTTTCTAGGGGTGCACCAGAGATCACTTGCTGAGTCTCTGGACTTCAAGGGATCCTGGCTAGAGAAGAGGTAGACCCAGGACCATGGGGAGCCATGCAAACCAGCTTCATTTCCATTTCATCCTGTAGACCCAGGAACCTGGGGAGCCACACAAACCTGCTTCATTTCCATTTCATCCTACAGCCCCATGCCCTGTGCCCAGAGACACCCTGCACAGGTAAGAGCCTAACAGGGTGACGAGAAAGAATGTTTAGACCAGAGAAAGGAGTATGAACACAGATATAGGGAAAATCCGAGCTCTCCTCTGAGAACAAGATGATCAGTGTCCGAGGTCTCGGAGGCCATGCTGACAAATGGAGAGGCCTGTGTGCTGCATTCGGGCGTTTCATCTCATTGAAGAGTTTTAAGCAGAGAGTGATGTTCTGACATGTATTTGGGGAAGATTCTCTGGTTTGGGATATAAGGTGGATTAGAAAAGATGAGTCTGGTGGCTGTAAAGTCCCAGAACAGGCTGCCATAAAAGTCTAGGTGACACAGGTGATGGGGCCTGGGAAAAACAATCTGTAAATATCTTTAACCTGCTCATCCAGTTGAAGCCTCAGTCATGGAGTGTTGGAGCTTTACCGAGAAGTGACAAGAATACAGTCAGGGCTTTCCTGGATTCCTGCCAGCTCCTCAGACCCCCACACAGACAGAGTTTTCAGAGCACTTACCACTCTCAGCTACTCTGCCTCTTACATCTTAGGAAGGGTTCCTCTCCTGAGGTGTTCCCTCTTCCCAGAGGACCCTGTCAGAGAGAGAGAGAGATGGAGCTGTAAGCTCAGAGAGGAAGGCAGTTAGCCCTTGATTTATGATGCTTGGCCTCATAGAAAGGGAAATCCAGGGAGGCATCATGCCCAGGTAAGGAGAGAGTTTCAGCCACTCCTGTAGAGCAGCTGGTAGTGTGAATGAAGCAGTGTGTAGTGGTTAGGGCTGGATGCTTTGAAGCCAAGCTGCCCACTTCAAATCCTATCTCTGTTCTGTACTAACTTGAACAAGGTATTTAAATTTGTTGCACCTCGTTTTATCATCTTTAAAGCAAAGTTGTAGCTCATTAAGTTTTTGTGTAAGGAATCAGTGATGGAATCCATGTAAAAATTTGGGAAAATGCTCCTTCAATGTCCATAAAGGGAGCTGTGACTGCAAGGGAGTGGGACTGGGTATATCAGTCAGCTACCACCATAATAATGCTGTGTAACAAAACCCATAAAATCCCAGTGGCACACACAAAACATTTAATTTTGCACATGGGTCTATGGCTTTCCTGGAAGGTTCTAATGACCTGGGATGGGCCTGCCTGATGTATTTCTTGGATCGGCTGACAGGTGAGCTGGAGCTGGAGGGTGTAGGGTGGTCTCAGCTGGATGAACATACTTTGTTCCATATGGTGTGGCATAGTCCAGCAAACACCTGGATTTGGGGTTTGTTCTTTGGCAGGTGCAGGAGTCCAAGACAGGAAAAAGACATACACACAAATACTTTTCAACCCTCCTACAGTTTTCTCTTGTCTCATTGGCGAAAATAAATTGCACAGCTAAGCCCAGAGTAAAAGCAGGAAGAAACTACACAATTATATGTGTCAAATAGCATAGATACAAGAAGAGTACTAAATGCAGTCATTAATTTAATCAAGACCACTCTGGTTTTTTAAAATAAACTTCCCATAGGATGCCTAGTCCTTGAGGCAACATTCAGTTTGACAATCCTGCTCTCCAACTAATTGGGTTATTACTCTATGGAAATTATTGGTATTGAAGAGCATGATACTGGTTCTCATTCACTGGGCACTTCATTGATGATGGGTATTTAATGTTCTTACCTCAGGAGTCTGTCATATAGTTTAAGTGGGATAATGTATGTACAGCTTTTAGCTCAGCTTAGCGCCAGCACATTGCATTAACTCAACAAATGCTCACATTATTATTTTGTTGCTGTTGTTATTGCCATTGTCATGATTACTACCAATATCTTATCTTACTCCCAATGTAGGCATTTTTATCCCTGTTTAACAAATAGATCACTGAAACTTGAGGAGGTCAATAATTCTCCCAAGGTCATACAACTATTAAGGGTCAGACCTTTCTCTAGGACTTGGAAAATAATTCAGAAAATAGTTTGAGATCATTAATATAGTGGAAGAAAGAACATTAACTTAGGTGGTTAAGTTCTGATTGTAAGTCTAAATCTGAGGCCCTCCAACTCTAACCTCATAAACTTAATTCTGCAATGTAGAACCACATGGTGTTCATAGGTCCTCTTCTCAGTGGCATCCTTGCAGAAACCTATTCCACTGGTACTCACTTGTCACCCCAGGCTGACCTTCCCGATATGTTCAACATGGTTTGTGCAGGAGCACAGCTCGTGTAGACAATTGGGTGGTCATGGAGTTGCATTTGGAAACCTTGTGGGTCCTTGGGTCTTCTAAGGCAAGCTCAGGAGCCCAATACTTTGAGCTCCACACTAGCTTGGAAGGCAGATATCTGGGCCCTCTTGGGTATGAAGAACCTCAAAGAAGCTGAGAAGTCAACAAAAGCCCACATTGTTAGTCAAGGTAGAGTTTGGACTGGAGCTTGGGGCTACAGACTCCAAGTATCACTCCTTCTGTAGACACCAGGTCTTACCTGGACAAAGAGGCATCATTCTATGCCTCTCTAACCTTTTGCCTTGCCTCTCTGCTGTTTTTGGTTCCTGTGGCTGCTTGTTTTAACTGTTTTCAGTTCTTTCAAGGCATTGTCTGTTATAAGTGGATCATTCAAGCCATTTACAAGTTCCCTATATTCCCTGGAAAGAGTTGCCTTCATTCTTTATCTGTCTTCCACCAAGGGAGAAGGATGCCCATAGCGCTTGTGCTGGCCACAGATTCAGGGGGTCTGTTCCCAAGGTCCCTGAGGCTTTGGCTTGCAGGAAATCTGATACCCCACCTGCAACAGAGGCCCTCATTAATGACTCTAAATGATTTCCGGGCAAGGGCTCTCAGGGAGAGAGAGGATAGAGAGTATGTGAAAGTTGCCATCAAAGAGGACTCTTGCAGACCTACAATCCACCCAAATATCCTGTACTCTCAGCCCTCTTTGCTGCTTATTATCCAGAGCTGCACACTGTTCTCAATGCACTTTATCAGTTCTCATGGGTGTGTTAGGAAGACCGCTCACACATTCTGATGGCAGATTGGCACAATCATTTGGGAAGAAATTGGAAATGCACATGAAAGGCCTTAAAAATGACTCGTACTCTTTAATCCAGTAATCCAATGTGAGGGAAATTATCATAAGGATTAATCCAGACCTAGGAAAAAGCTATCTTCAGGGCAATTTGCGGTAGTAAAAATTGGAAGCATCCGAGATGCCTGATAGTATGTTAATGGTGCAGGAAATCATGACTCATCCACTTAGTAGAATATTATGCAGCCATTAAAATGGTAATTAGAGATGCTATCAGGCAACCTAGGAAATTCTCATAATATAATGCTAAATAAACATGCCTAGAGACATCATTGGGTGTACATAATGATTAAAATCATGTAAAAAATGTGTGTTCGTGTTGTCATAGTGTGGCCCCAGCAACAATGCATGTTTCAATTTCCCAGCCAGAGAGAGAGCAGTTTTCAGTTAGAAATTAAGGCCAGACTGACATGGAGGTGACGGGAGCAAGTTGTTGGTGATCCACTAAGTCCCCCTACTAATTTTAAACATCTCTAGTGATTTTTTTCCCCAATGTCTGTTTTCAAAATTTGTACTAACTAAAATAAAAGGAGTTTCTATACTTAAATTTCCCCCCAAATCTCTATTATCCTGATGTGTGTTAGGTCACACGTGCACATTTGATTTAGATTCTTTTTTTAAATTTTTTTTGAGACAGTCACTCTGTTGGCATCATCAAAGCTCACAGCAACCTCAAACTTTGGGCCCAAGGGATCCACTTGCCTGAGCCTCCTGAGTAGCTGGGACTACAGGTGCCTGCCACAGTACCTGGCTAATTTTTTATATTTTTAGTGGAAATGGGGTCTTGCTCTTGTTCAGGCTAGTCTTGAAATCCTGAGCTCAAGAGATCTGCCTGCTTAGGCATCCCAAAGTGCAGGATTACAGGTATCAGCTACCGCGCCCAGCCCGATTAAGAACTTTTTAAATTTGGTGAGAGCAGGTACAGTCGTGTGGTGTGGGCAGAAGTCAGATTGCAGTGGGCAGAGGCAGGAAGGGAAACAGTCTATGTAGACAACTCTCCTGTGATACTTGGCTATGAAAGCAGAGACATGGTACAGGTTCATAGTTGCTGAGGGATAGAGGGTTAAAATTCTGAAGTTCTAGTTACTACTTTTTTTTTCTTTTCTTTTGCTTTTCATTTCTTTTCTTTTTTTTTTTTTTTCAGGTTTTGTGTTTATTTTGTAAAGCAGAAATAGGATAGGCATTTTGAAATGCTGATGGGTCATGGCCAGACTAAAAAGATAAGACTAAATGCCTGGAAAGAATAGACCAAGATTATCAAGAAGGTAGCAGAGCAGCTAATATCTAAATAATTGGTGAGCATGGCATTATAATGCTCCGAAGACCATGTGGAATTCTTTATTGGTCTGTACCTCCCAGAGTCTTAAAATTTAGGAGCAACTGGGCAGAGGCAGGGACATCAAGAAGGGAGGAGGTGGGGAAGTGTGGAAAAGTCCTAAGGGTATGGGCTTAGGAGAGGATCGTGGGGAAAGTTTCTGCACATTTTTAGCGAACTACTATAGGATTGTGGCAGGTAAATGTGCTCTTTTGTGTTCCCTGCAAAGTGCTTAGTAAAATGCAGAATCTTCCTCAGAGCTGAGACCCAAGGAGGGCTCCAGAGATAGCAGAGAGAGCTGGTTGAGGGCTAGAACAGGAGTCCCATGCAAAGGCAGTCAGCAGCCAGAACCTGAGAGGCCCAGAGCTGCAATCAGGTACTAGTCTCTTGCTTTACACTCCACAAGAGCTGGAGTGAGGAAGCACATACATCCCCCAGATGGGCAGTAAAACAAAGCAGTACTGGACTTACAATGACAAGTGACTGCCATTGTTCCTTGTTCTGTTACCTCTTGGCTTTTTTTTTTAATGTACATGCCGTCATCAGGCTGCCATAGAATACTTCTCAAAGGATAAAATTATATTGTGACTGAAACAGGTTTCTTTTAGAAGAAAGAGATCAAGTGTGAATTTAGGCATTTTTATGAACTGGTTCAAACTTAAAGGTCAACTTATCCTCCTAGCGGAGACATTAATAACTAAAAAACCCCAAACGGGTAGGTAATTTAAAATGTTCATGTTTGAGTTACAAAAATCTATCTGAAACCTTATAATTAAGGTGCTGTGGCAATCTTTGTTACAAGAGGTTTTTTTTTTTTAATTTTTTTCTGGTCTTTCTTTAAATATGTGGTATTGAAGACAGCTCTGCCATTTTAATTCTCCGTTAATTTGTGGGTTTATTTTCAACATCTGCTTTCTGCTGTCTGGGGAAACCGTTTATAAACACAGAAGAAATTTAAATACAACCTATATATTATGCATTTTTGTAATTGAAAATACGGTGTGCCTAAAATGTAAGCAAAAATGTTTGGACAAAGAATACATTTATATAACTACTAGTAACGAGATAACTTTTACTGGTTCTTCCTCTATGCTATTTCTTGTGGCCTTAAGGGTGCGTTTTATTTACTTGGGCTTATAGTGTTTAATACTCTGCCTTAAAAAAAATGCTGTGTAGTGAGACTCATTTAGTTTTCAGAGCAAGAGAGATTTATTGAAAATCCATTGTTAGATCTGAGTGTAGGGTGAAAGAACATGAGTCCAAGTCTTATTTCCCACTCCTAGACTCAGGAGCAAGGTCAGTTTCTCCATCATACATGTAGAGCATGAGGCAGGTATAGATATCACAGCAAAGCACACGTCCCTGCATTCTCCTGTCTTAGGTTTGGACAGCTTGTACCGTACATAGTAGATACTCCACCCCCATGAATGGATGCCCTAGAAAAATATTTGGGTGAACTCCCCTAGCTTATGCCAATTTAATTTACTGAAATGTCCCATTTCCTCTTCATTAATTAGTGACTAATCCATCTCACCCTCGGTCCATGGGCAAGGGGGCTATCAAACTGAATGATGGAATATATATATCTGTGGGTAGAATCAGTGGTATGCTGATAAATTAGCTCTCTGACAAAAGCAAGCCTTGATGGTAGTGTTTGCCAATTCCCTTGGTGTAAGTATTCCCACTATGACTGATGTCAAGCTAGCAATGTAAAGTTACTAATACAGGGCTGGGAAGAGATGTGCTCCAGTTGGCTCTTGTGAATAGAACAACTCCCCCCCACCCCCCCCCACCCCCCGTTGGCTTAACAAGTTCTTTTATGTAATGTATATTCTTATTCATAGATTGTTTTTGTAGGCCTGGGTTTGGTTTTATAGCTTTATCCCCGTACCCTGTTGCCTTTGTCAGCTTGGAGGCTGGCTTATTTGCAGTAGCTATTTCTTAAATTCATTTATTTATTCAATTATTCATCCTTTCATTAAACAAATAAGCATTCAATGGTTGCTCTCTGTCAGATATTTCTTATGCCCTGTACGTATCGCAGTGAACTAAACAATGTCCCCGTTCTTAGGAGGATACAGACCATTAGCAAATTAATATTAGATTTTTAAGTGAAAGGGATATGAGAACATTAAGTAGGGAAGGGAATAGAATATGTTGAGAGGGGGGCTGTGAAGAAGGAAGCAGTTTTTCAATGGGATGGTTATAAATGTTCTCTCTGAAGAGAGACGTGAGTGAAGTAACAAGCCATCTGAAGATTTGTGGGAAGAGCATTTCTGGGTTGAGGGAACAGCAGTTACAGAGGATGAGAGAGGGGGACAGCGGGAAGACAAGGAGCCTGCAATGGTGCTAGGAACGGGAGAGTCGCTGGAGATGAACCAAGGCCCAGATCATGTAGAGCCTTGCAGGCCAGTGTTAGTATTTTGGATTTTAAGCACAGCAAGAAGGAACTAGGGTGAATCATTTTGGCTTCTAGTCGAAACACCTAGACTAGTAATTATTAAAGTATAGATGCCCTCATTGTCCTCTGGGAACTTGTAAGACATACAGATTCTTAAGCCTTACGCTAAACCTAACAAATCAGAGCCTCTTGGGATCCAATAATCTGCATTGTCACAAATTGCTCTGGTGATGCCCATGCATGATAGAGCTTGAGACCTAGGCTACATCTGGGTGCTCTTTCTTTCTCTCCGTTTTATCCCTGTAGAGTCAGGGTCCCCATCTAACCTGCAGCTTTACGCATTATATTCCATCATCTATGCTAACCTTGTCAGGTTCCTGAAAGAACATGAGAGAATCCCCACGGACAACACTTTTAGAAACCATTGGATCCTCCAGTTCTGGAATGGTGCTCAGGCTTGCGCACCATTATTCCCATCTTTAATTTTAAAATCCTACCTATGGCATTCTTAACAGCCTCTGGGGATTATAGCACACTGTTCACCAGAGGTGAGCTTCTCCATAGGTTTTATGAATTATACCCTCATTTTGGTAATTTCTTTTTATAAAACGATTCTCTCCAACCATCTAAAAGAGTAGCAGAAAGAGCAGTTTGCAATACACCTAAAGGTTATGTAGCTTATGTGTAACTGATATGAAATTGTTCCTTGATAGAAATTTAAATCATATTAGGTATGGTTCAGTCCCTACACACTTAAGACTTCTGCCCTCCCTTGAGACTATAAAAGAATGTCAGAGCTTGGTTAGCCTCTCTGTAGCCAGAATGAATATTCCTTACCTGGGATTTCTGGGTTACGTTAGCCTGTTTAAGAGTAACCAAATTCAGGGTTGATTTAGCCCAAGATTATTCAAATCCTCACTCTACTGTATTACTTTCATAGGCACCAATATTTAAGGGTTATAGTAAACATTAACTCAAACACTTCCCTTAAAAGCCAAAAAAAAAAGTGTCTTCATAGCCCAATAGTTAATAATTAGATTTTATGAGTTACATACGACTGCTTCATATACAACTCCTAAAGAAACCGGCGTGGACACTCAGCTTGCAGAACTCTTGGTGATGACTTCAAGCTAACAATTTACAGGTATTTACCTAAGCAGGCATTTTGCTCTCCATTTGGATCTGGTTCTAGCAACTAGATTAACTGAAAATTAGATTTTCGCTTAGTCTTCATCCAAAGAGAAAACAAAATAAAGCCTAAGACTTGAAAGAGAAAGTATTAACTTTACCTGTTATTTCCAGTTCTAGCATTTCCTAATATAAGAATTACTACCATGATGCTTATTCGGATGTAACCATCTAGGCATATTTCTAAACATATCTGTTATTCCTATTATAAGCAATTTTAACAGCAACAATAATAACATTTTTTTCCCAAGGATTATAAGTTCATGTAATTGCACATCTGAGAACAAATGTGGATATTAAAGCCTCTTAAGTGTGGAAATGCAGCACACTGTTGTACATTATATTTTTCAATTTCTTGTTCATGAATTTCAGCTTAAAATATGTCTCCTTTTTTCTAATTTTGCCCTTTTGTTCATAGATTTCAGGAATAAAATTAACCGTGACATAGAATTGAAAGCATTTTCTTGATATTCAAATTCTCTACACTATAAAGTGGTTATTTCAAATTTTATTGACATAGCTATTATCTCTCATCAGGGGACACACGCATCTATCTGTTTTCAATATACTTTTCAATATAACTTTCCAAAGTTTATCACCCATCCATGCATATTGATTTAAAATAAAATTAATTTGTCCTGAAAACTCTCAAACCTAAAAGGCACTTGCCTTTCAGAAAACAAATTTTAAAAACATATCCAGGCATCCAAGGGTTGTTAATACCTCTGTGTATCAGGCACTGTCTTGGGGCTGAAAATTCAAAGATAAATAAGAAATGAAAATGGTTTGGGAGCTAGAATAAAAGGATTTACCTTAGCATTCACTTTAATTTTTGTTTTATAATCAAACTGAAGTATAATGAGATAATCAAGTTATAATGTTTTGTTAAATAATATGTTTAACTCCCAAAGAAGACTATATTGCATGTGAATTTACAGCCTGGTCTCATATACATATATATGTGTGTGTATCTATGTCTATCTATCTATCTAGGACCAGGGTGTAAATATATGTATGTGTGTATATATGTGTGTGTGTGTGTGTGTGTGTTTAAACTAACTCATTTTTCTCAGATTTCAAAAATGCCTGGCTATTAGACTATGATACATCAAACATATTGGGGTATAAAAAAAAGACAACTATTTTTTTTTTTTATCATTTTTAAGATCCAGAGAAACCCAAATCTTCACTTTGTATTCATGGTCCTTTCCAAATGAAATTTTCTTGTCTGTATGTTTGTTCATTTGTTATTATAATTCAGGCTGTGCTGTAAAAGCCACCCCCAAGTGCCCTTCCTAAAATGTTGATGACTCAGGGATTTCATCTGCTTTTGTCTTCTAGCTCTGTCACCTATGTCATGGAGCTCAAAGATCTCTGTGACAATGGAAGAGAGCTATGGGGATGCACACCAGATCCTAATGAGCAACCTCATGTGACTCAGCAGTGACACACATCATTGATGCTCACAGTCAATTGGCCAGAAGCAGTCACATGGTCTGGCAGATCCTGATGCTCACAGTCAATTGGCCAGAAGCAGTCACATGGTCTGGCAGATCCTGATGTTTACAGTCAATTGGCCAGAAGCAGTCACATGGTCTGGCAGATCCATTATGTTTTTTGTTTCAGTTTTGTTCCTCATCTTAGGACTGAATTGGCAGTTATCAAGTAACCCACCAAACTACAGTAGAACCTTCAGAGTTGACCACCTCCTTAAGTCAGCTTAATCTTCATTAGCTGGACATGCACCACATGTACATAGCAGTACAGTGGGTCTAGTTCCTTATGTTGACCACCTCCCTATGTAGACCAGTTTGTTACAGTCCCTTGGGTGGACAACTTACAGAGGTTCCAGTGTATACTTGAATAACCATTTCCCCTCACCCCCAACTTACAACAAAACATCAGACTGGAGTTTAAGCAGATACTACACTTACTTAGCCCCATAATATATATTAAATTTTTTTTTTTAAAAGCAACCAGGCTTGGTAGCTTATGCCAATAATCTTAGCACTTTTGGACACTGAGGTGGGAGGTTCTCTTGAGCTCAATGAGTTTGAGATCAGCTTGAGCAAGACCTTATCTCTAGTAAAAATAGGAAAATTAGCTAGACATGGTGGTTGGCACCTGTAGTCCCAGCTACTTGGGAAGCTGAGGCAAGAGGATTGCTTGAGCCCAAGAGTTTGAGGTTTCTGTGAGCTAAGCTGATGCCATGGCACTCTAACAGGGCAGCAGAGTGAGAGTCTGTCTCAAACAATAAAAAAAAAGAAAAGGAAAGAAAAAGCCATTTTCAAACATACCTGTGTGTCTTTCTAAAAATTATTTGCTATTGTTCCAGAAAGATACCCATCTATGTTCACTCAAATTCCAGTTTGGAAGATATATTTTAACTTACTGTGTTTCAGCCAGACTACTTCTGGTACCTGGTGTTAATCCAATAACACATGGGTTTTCCAGTGAATCAATTTCAGATGATTCCTGCAGCCTTCGAAATGGATATCTGTTCAAGGACCTAAAATGTTAATGGCTAAGCTAGAGCTGCTAGCCAGAGATTCTTTAGGAATAATTCAGATTTTCTCCCCCATCTGCGAAGACTCTTTTATCCGTATGAATAGCAAACAAAGGTAGATATTGGAACTGTTCTCAAAAAGCACTCTCCTGCTCCCAGGCAAAACTTGGCTGGGTGCTTCCTGACTCAGACCCTGCCAAATCCATTTCCTATTTATGGACATTGCACTGGCTGCCAGCTTTTAGAGATGGATACTGTGATGTCCCACCTGGATTCCCCTTCAAAAAAAGACTGTTGCCCAGTTTACAGAACTTCTGTGAGCAGGCAGCACTCAGTGTGCAGCCCACGGCTGCAGGTCCCCAGGGCCATCCTTAGGTTCGGTGATTTGCCAGAGGACTTTCAGAACTCAGAATAGCTCATGGTTACAATTCAATGCAATGAAAGAATAGATTAAAATCAGCAGAGGACTGATTTTCAAAGGAATGCAGGGTATAAAGTACAGGAGAAAACAACTTTTGGGGTGGGGGACAGAATCTTACTATGTCACCCTTGGGAGAGTGACATGGCATCACAGCTCACAGCAACCTCCAACTCTTGGGCTTAAGTGATTCTCTTGCCTCAGCCTCCCAAGTAGCTGGGACTACAGGCACCCACCACAATGCCCAGCTATGGAGAAAACAAACTTGAGCTGTGGGTTGTGCCAACAATGCTTCCTTGTCCTAGCTGTGATATGTGGCAGAGCATATGAGGTATTGCCAGTAAGGAAGTTCACCTCAGCCTTGGTCTCCAGGGGTATTATTAGAGCTTAGTTATAGAGTCTTGAGGTGTCTCTGTGACTCACCTTAACTAGACGTTTTCTAATGCCACCTTCCTTTATTCCCAGATGTCAAACTGATACACCATGACTGATTTGTTTAGAATGGACCAGAATAGTCATTCATCATAAATCACATCATTTGTATAACTGCCTGGCATGTCCTAAGACCCTAGGTATTTCAGAACATTATCAAGCTTATAGGTTATCTCCAAGGAGCTGGTCAAAACCTTTTCCTTCTTTGGAATGTGTGTGATTTGAGTGTCCCCAGTCCAGAGAGTTAATCCTTGACTGCACAAGCTCCTTCAAGGATCGCCTCAGTTTCAGGGAGCTGCCTTGTCCATGGCTGTGTTCCTTTCTGGGGCAGCAAATGTCCAGGGACCTACAGAAAGAGGAATATGAATGCTTGATCATCTTGGCCCAATAACAAAACAACCCACACAGTTGTCATTTCAACCTCAGAGCTCCCCAGGGGGTTGGCTGATGCTGTTAGTGAGTCCACATCACAGCTTGACTTCTCCTTCTGTGTCATTCCTGTGAACTTCCACACTCTTCTTAGGTGGTGATCCCAAGGGAACCACCTAATAAACATCCCGAGTGTTAACCTCTGTCTCAGAGTCAGCTGCTGAGGGAGCCCAACATGTGAAGTTGAAGTGATGAGTATTTTCACTGTAGATCATTTTGTTTCTTCTAAATGATTATCTTGATTGAATCTTCAGGAACATTCTTAACTAAATATAGCTCAAAAATGTATATGGTGCTTGCTTTCAGAAAATAAAACACTTTTCCGTAGAGTCCCACTGTGTTCCACCACCAGTGGTAGAGAAATTTACCCGTCTCTCCCCACTCTCACCAGCAGTGGACATCCTCCTATAGACAATAGACATTCTGTACAAGGGAAGTGGAATTTTGCTCCTCTTTGCTCAGGTTATGAATTGTGACCTCTTTCGACACTGCCACAGATCTTGTCAACATGACCATCTGGCTGAGAGTTTATTTACTGGCACAAGTTTATTAGGTGAGATTGTTCTTTTCCTTTAGCAGTTGCTTGGGTGAGAGTTTTACCACTCTCTCATGACTAGCTAGGAGGCCCGGGGGCAAGATCACTTCCATGCTACCACTCATCATGATGGGTGCCTCCCTCTTTCAATTATAAGGACCCTTGTGATTACATTGGGCTCACCCAAATAATACAGGATAATCTCCCCATCTCTGAATCCTTTTTCCACATCAGGCTACATAGTCACAGGTTCTGGATGTTAGCCTATATATGTCATTGGTAGCACTCGGAGTAGAGGATGTCAATATCATTCCAGCTACCATAGGTGAGACTCTGTGGAGTTGTGGAACCCAATGCCAACAGCATCATCTTTTTTTTTTTTTTCCAGTCATGCAGGTGTTCAGCAATGACTGTTTTGAATCATGCCACGTTCACATATCCTTCGAACTCTTGGCCTATGTGTCAACCCTAAGACACTGCTGCCTTCATAAGCAGCTTGCTTTGTGCACGGAGCATCTTTGTGCCCTGGGTACCAAGTAAACTAGCCAGTCCTCCTCTAACCCCCTCCAACAAAGAAATCAACCTCTCCAAATGTTGAAGGAATACCCAGAACATAGCCCTCACAGCAGACAACATTAGAAAACACTTAAAAATAAGCAAATATTAGTGTATCATGATAGCAAAAGAGTTTGAAACTAGACCCCATTGTGTGGAAGTTTCCATTTCCATCGAGCCACATCTACCTCCTGTTTTATTCTGGCTAGCATGGTGCCCAGTAGCCCTCACCCACTTGGGTGTGTACAACATACTTCGTGGTGTCTCTCCTTAGATATCATAATTGCTTATCGTCTACCCTAGCACACCATGAATGCAGTTGACTTATCTCTGCGTTCTTTGACAACTGTAGTTCCATGTGCTGTATTTAGAAACAAATGTAATTACTTAAACTGGAGAAGATAGAACTACTTTTGCAGCAAAGTCAAAACATGCACCAACACTCATCTCTATAATTATTTCACCAGGGGGAAAAAAAAAGTCCTCACTGGCTTTTCTCTCTAATGCAGAGGGCCTCAACCGTGGTTGGCTACTTACTAAGTAATATATGTCAGTTCTACTCCTCTAACCCATCATCTAGTCTGGACATCTCACCCTTGGTGTCAAGAAGTCACTCAGACATAGCTCAAATACTTCTGCCTGCCATAGCATTGAAGAACTATGCTTTTTGAGGCAGATGGGCCTGGGTTTGACTCTGCTATGTTCTTGCTGAGTGTTACTGGGCAAGATCAGAGCTCATTAAAATTTTTCTGTAACGGACCCAGTTACTAAATATTTTAGGCTTTGTGGACCACATGGTCTCAGTTGTAACCAGGCAACTCTGATGAAATTGTAGCATAAGTAAACAAATGGTCATGGTTGTGTTGCAGCTAAACTTTATTTATAAAAATAGGTTGGACTTGGCCCATGGGCTGTATTTTGCTGACTCTGAGGCAGGATGTGTGATTTCTCTAAACTTTATATAATGATATTAAAAGCTGGCTTCCAGGGTGTTGATAAAATTTAGTGAGATACTATGTATTAAGTACTTAAAATAGTACCTGACGTATTAGATGGTCAATGTACCTCTGGGGTGGATGTATGAATGAATGGATGGATAGGAAGTATGGAGAGAGGAAGAAAGAAAAAGAGGGAGGGGTCAACTAAATGAAAATAAAACATACTGAAAAGTAATTTGCTGATTTCTGGAAGGGAGCTCTCCCTAACTATAAGGCTAATGGACAGAATGGGGCGAATTGAGCTGGGGACTCACATTTTGTCACATGGAACACAGCAGTGGGGCCATCCAGGTAAGCTGCAGAGATGTGCGCCATACAATAAAGCCCCTTCTCTACTTTCATCACCGCTGTCACGCCCAGGAGCTATTTTCCATGAGAGGCTGAGCCATCCCATATTCCCTCAGCCTCCTTGTCCTCCATGAATCCAGGGAAAGTATTAAAATCCCAGCCATGGAGAGCCCAGAGCTGCCTATGCCCTGACCCCACTGCATTCTCTTCGACCTTCTTTCTTACCCTGGGTGTCTTGCTAATATCCAAATGGTTTGGGGGCCATGATGGTTCCTAGTCTTAGGGTTTTTTTTTTTTTAGGTCGTTTTCTTCAAATGACTGACCTACTGACCTACTCTCTCAATGGTCCCCTTGGGCAGCCTGGGAATGGATGAAACAGTGTACATATGTCTAAGAAAAGACAAAACCTTCACACTATTTGAGAAAATGACAAAGATGCCTCTCATTCGTGATTAATCACCCTTGGAAACAAATTGAACAACCTCGCGGTGGAGCTTCTGGTGTTAAATATATATATGTATATATATATATATTTTTCTCTGAAACAGACTCTTCCAGTTTGCAAAAAAAAACATGTGAGTGAAGACATTTAAAAAAAAAAAAAAGATAGAAAACAAACAAATAAAACTACTCCATGCCACTGAAAACCAGGCCTGAAAATTGGAGCTTTCTTCCAAAAATAACACATGGAATTATTTTGTTGAAGCCTGTGCAGATGTGGACTTAAAGATAGGTAAAAACACCCTCTTCTCCTTAGCCTGCTAATTCTTAGTTCAGAAACATAAGGCCTATTAAAATAAGAAAACTGAGTTTGTCTACCACTTGAATGCTACTTTCTATGATAAGCGGAGGATTAAACAGTGTGATTAAATGGATCCAGAGCCCTAGGAGAATTTGGGCACAAAGAAAAATTCATGTCAAAAATTTGAGCACACTTCTTTCAGAATCTTACAGAGTACCCAGTCATCCTGGGCATTGGTTCATAATTTAGAATGAAAAAAAAGTTTTAAAAAAGATACAGAAATTGATGACCTTTGGCAGGAGATTAGACTGGCTCCACATGACCGTGTTCCACAGTTAATATAATTTAAATGAATGAATCCATGCGGTTGTCATCTAGGGAATACTCTTTAAAGCTCATATTCTGAAGGCAGAGGGCTGAGATTTTGGCCAAGTTACCTGAGGTTTTCCTTCACCCTTGCTGCTAGATCAGAGACCTAAGGGGTAACAGATAAATGGTCTTCATATCAGGTCTTGGGGAGGCTTCTGTGGCTGCTGCCAGAAATACCTGTTTCTACAAGCTCCCCAGGGCCTATGAATGTGCAGACACTCCAGTTCCTCACCCTGAACTCTTGGAATCTTGCAAATAAAAGGGTTAGGCTGGGCCTGATCAAGGCAGGATTAAAGAGAAAGGTAACTGAGTACATTTAGTACTGTCCTAGAAGACTGGTTTTTTTTTTTTTTTTATTTGTTTGTTTGTTTTTGTGCTTTTGGGATATTTCCATTTAGTTCTTATTGAGCAAGTTTTGGAAACATACAACTGAATAGGGCAGACATCCTGCCGGCAGTGTGTTCTCAGTCTAATTAGAAAGTCAACTGCAGAGTTGTGAGTGTTAGGACGGAGGTGTGTGGGCACATTCACAGGAAACACAGAGCCCAGGCTTCTTACCCAAGCCTGAAGGGCAGCAGGATCAGCTGAGAAGTCGGAGTAGCGCCTGCCATAAAGATTTAATGGAGTGACCATAAGACTCAGAATTTCCAAGAGAACTCCCACTTTCAATTATCTTTTCTTTTTGCTTAAATGTGAAGAACTCCCAAATGTATAAAAGTAACTTAACTTTCTGACCACTGGGAAATTTTTTAGATGTTTGTTTTAGAAAATACAGTCATGGACAACCTAAAGGCCCAATACTTAGTCTCATCTGCTAACTGGCCTCTGAGCGTGTGTGGCACCACCACGGCCGGGATTGTACTTCCTGCAAAACAGAATTTTTTGTATTAAGATCAGGAGGGATTAGGTAGCAAATACTTACGAGCAAACACTCAAGATAGAAAAATGTAAAATAAGCCAACACATTTCAGTATGAAATGATGCATCCCTGGGAGTGTTCTGGGATTACCAATTGCTGACTACCTGATTCCCAAGGCACCTCTCTCTCTCCCACACCACGTCGGTGGATCCTGTACCCATCACCGCTACCTGCGTCTAATCTCCTCGAACAACTGTAGACTGATTCGTCCATCACCTGCGTTTTTGTACTTGCTCTGAGGTTAGGATGCAGCCCCACCAATCTGTGTCTGGAGTTGAAGCAGAAGAGAGAGTCGGGAGGGGTCAGCGGGTAGGAGAGGGAAGAGGGAGATGGGTAAACAGCCACCCAGGTGGAAAAGCTGGCTGCTACCACACTCAATGTTATAAAAAGACTGAAAGCCAAAAAGAAATAAAAATAAAATTTCTGGGAAAGGATCGAGCGTGTTTCCAGTGCCAGGAACCGTGCTGGCACAGTGCTTCCTGTGAATGTGCTCACCCCTTCACCTGCCTGTCATGCCTTCCCCCTTCTCTCTCTTTCCTCCCCTTTTCTCTCCCCTTCTGACACCTGACTTTGCAAATGAGATGTTTTTAAATCTCCCCTTTATGAATAGTAGGAATGTGCCTTAGAGAAATTAAGACTTTTCCGTAGAACCCTCGAGCTTTATTAAGGGTTAAGCTAGACCAATTTTTCTACAGAAAAGTCTTAATTTTTCTGAGGCACATTCTTACTATTCATAAAGTAAGAGGACGTGAACCCAGCTCCAGAATCTACGTCTTTTGCCACAGTACCAGGGTTGTCCAACCCTTTGGCTTCTCTGCCATATATTAGAAGAAGAGTTGTCTTGGGCCACACATTAAATATATAAACACTAACAAACTACGATGGGCAAAAGACAATAAAAAGGTCTGTGCATAATTTTCATGATATCCACCAACACAGATAAGCATAAAAGGCCTCACATAATCTGCATGCGGCCTGTGGACGGCCCTGCCTCTTACTATGATTTAATGGGCCTCTCATTTTGGTTTAATAGTCATCTGTGGGGTCACTGTGTCTGCTGCATCAATCTCCCCCTTCTTACCCTGCTTTGAAAGAAGAGCATGTAGCCATCTCCCGTTAAAGAGAATTCTCTACCTGACCTTGTCCCCTTTTCTCTTTGGCCGCCAGGAAGCTTCAAGTCCAATTTGGAACTTACATTGTGTTGCTGCTGGAGTACCTTATGGGCAGCAGGTGTGTGCCCTTCCTGTTAAGGTTCCCACCCAGTCCTTCACCCTTATTTACATATCCTGTCCTTTCTGCTGGCTGTCTCATTCCTTTTGTAGAATGTTGCAGTGAATGAATGAACAGCTAATTGACTCCCAAGGTATTCTGTATGTCCCCCTAATGATTGTTAATTAGCTCTGATTTGTAGGCGCCCCCCCCCACGTATCCTGTCACCCTCACCTCTAGGTTTCCAAAAATGCTTTGCCTTTTTCCTCTGTCTACTTTTTCCCAGATCCCTCAGAACCAGTGAATTGGGTTAGGAGAATGAGTCTCTAGCTCCATTCTCATTTCCTCCACCCAGGCAGCTCCGGATGGTTTGTGACCTTGACACCGTCCTCTTGAAGTGCTACCTGGGCCTACCCTTTTACCCGTGATGGATTTTATAAGTCATTAGATTTTTCAATAGTTAGAGCACCTCGATAAATGCATTGGACTACTGGCAATATTAATAACTCACCCCATTCTAACCTTAAGTTCCTGATAAAGAATTTTCTGCCGTTTAAGGCTCTGGGATGAATAATGGCTGAGTGTTACTATTGTGCTCTTAAAATGGAGATTACTATATGTTGAATCACAACAGAACCACTTTTTTATAGGCTATGAATAGCATAAAGGCCCATCATGTTATTCCAAGCAGTGCCAAGTGAACGGATAATAGCGAGCCAATTATTATAAATAATGCCTTGTTTCCTTTTGGCCCCGGTGCAAATTTCCCAGAGCAGGATTCTATTAAAGGCTGGGAGGTTAAATTAAATGAGACAGTGTTAACACAGGCATCTAGCACAGTGCCTGGCACAAGTCATGGCTTTATGCTGGCTGAATCATAATCTGAGTTTGGCAGGACTTTTTTTGTTTTGTTTTGTTTTGTTTTTTCCTTCTTTCTTCTGTTTGCCATTATAAAGGGTCTAAACAACTATCACTTCTCATTCTGTCTGCTTGGGGACTGGGTCGAGCCTGGCCGGAGGATGGGCTCCGGGTACTTTGCAGAGTTCTTAGATGGATGAACAGGATGATGCTACTTGGTGAGGCTGGTTGTAGTAGAACTGAAGAAGGAAGAAAACACAATGGATGGGTAGTGCCTGTGGCTCAAAGGAGTAGGGCGCTGGCCCCATATACCAGAGGTGGCGGGTTCAAACCTGGCCCTGGCCAAAAGCTGCAAAAAAAAAAAAAAAAAAAACTACAATGAAAGATTCTAGCAGAGCAAATGAGGCTAAGGTTAGCCTGAGAGAAGAGGCAGAGTAGGTGTAGGGACATGAGTCTGATACTCAGAATCCAGGAAAAGCAGGGGCCTGCTAAAATATGCACATGGAGTTGGCTAGGGCAAAAGGTTCCCAAGGAAGGGCACTGGGGAGGCGAGTGTGCCTGAGGGTCTGCTGGGTGGAGCTGACATGGTCTTCAAAGCTCTGGTAACTCAAAGCCTCTAGCAGAATGGGGCCAGGTCTCCCAGGGTGCCCCAGATGACCGTGAGGTAAGCACTAAGTTCTATCACTGTCTTCTCCCAGTCCACAGAGTTTAATCTTGAGAAACTTTAACCTTCTCTTCTCTGGGCCTCAGTATCCTTGTTTTGAAAATAAGGGTGCTACACTCCATGTTCTCTGAGATCCATGCCATCCCCACCTCCTCGTTAACATGGATTTAGAAGCCATGAATTTTTCTGTTTCTAATCTTATTTTTTTTTTAGACATCTATTATTATATGCTGACTTCTATTTAACTTCTAGCTGTATACTAATAATTATAATTCTTCCCAATAGTGGGGCTGAAGACCAAGCTGAGTGGGCAGTAGGGAACATAATTCAATATAGATGAGTCCCTGAAAATTGTAATTCTATTTAGAAAAAGAAATACCTGCTCCAAAGTTAGCATTGCACACGTTGGTAACATACCCTTGATTTTCAGTGGACAGACTCCATATGCCAAGATGAGAGAGACAACGTATTTTGTAAGGTAGAAGCACATTCAAATTTAATTTATGTCTAAGAGAGCCCTGTCTAAGAGAGGTCTGTAGAAGGGTTAGCAAGGAATCAGGGAAATTTTAATTTGAGAGAACTTTTCAAAAAATTATTAAATATTCCAGCTAACTGCCTTCTAATTTCACCTCTGCCTTCTCTAACCTTGCCAAAAGGATCTCTGCCCTTCCTGAATCCGTATCAGCCCGTGACTCTGCCAACTGCCTGTTAGCTATTTGCTATCATAACTGTCATAGGATGTGGGTTGCTCCAGGTAAGCTGTAATAGCAGAGAGGAATACGGAAAAGAAGGTAGACTGGGAGCGTGTACTGGAGAGTCACCAGGGTCTAGGTAATACACAGTAATAGATGAGCTCAGAAGGGGAAGGGAAAGTCCTAGAACAAAATACCAAAGAATGCAAACATTGAGCATATGGGGAGACAATGGAAGGCCAGCAAAGCAAACCAAGAAGGAGAACTGGGAGGCTATAGGATCACTCAGAAGCCAGAGAATTCCGCATTTAAATGAGGAAGTGGTCAGTGCATTCCAGGCACAGGAGTGATCCCTTAAGATTGAGGTCCTCATATCCAGAAGACCAAAAAATCGAATTACAACAAAGATATTTGTATCAGAATGTTTATTGCAGCCCAATTCATAATTGCTAGGTCATGGAAGAAGCCCAAATGCCCATCGACCCATGAATGGATCAATAAATTGTGGTATATGTGCACCATGGAATATTACACAGCCCTAAAGAAAGATGGAGACTTTACATCCTTCAT